>JAOWBC010001592.1:12059098-12078666 GCA_028566105.1 Hypoplectrus providencianus
ATATATCCTCAATTTAAAAACACGCGGGAAACATCCTACTGAACAAGTTACTCCAGTAAAGGCGGAAATCTGAATATTTTGTGTTTTCATCGATTCTGTTGAGCCAAAACAAATGCGACCAACAAACACGCAGATCGTCCCTTCACCTACCTCTGCTGAGCTGGTGTTATCAGTCTCTGGAATCAGCAAGTTCGGAGACCAATTATATTGTCCATAAGTCCCATTTAGCCGAGGGATCAGAGGTGGCAAAACCTTCTCCCATGGGATACCGCCATCTGGCAGAGTTGGTGGCAGGATGAAGTCCATTTCTATAGGAAAAAACGTCAATTAAAAGCGGAGGGTTATGTTGACAGCAGTTGGGGCTGTATTATACAGTCTACTCTAGAGTAAGACCACAAGGCATGTAACACTGGCCAAAACTTACCTCTGCTTAAATTCCCTGACCAAATAAGCTTGCGGGCGGGAGAGCGCTGCTGCTGTTTAACTGCTCGTGTTCCCTGCTCGTGTTGGGTCCTAAATGAGGTACTGAGTGTACAGATGATGACCCGGTGCGCCCGTCTGTCTGACTCCTCGCTCCTAGTCCTCTGGGTGCCTGGCGTGACAGACTGTTTCTGTGTGTGCTTTATAGTGGAGTTGCATAATGAGCTGGGAATTCATCGTGGGGCACCTTGCCTCTGTTATGTTCTGGATACGTACCCTTGGGTGTTCAGGCACGGCCATATAGGATTAGAGTGTATTGTTTTGGGAGTGACGCAGCTGTTGCGAGCTTATTGGCAATTAACGTCTTTATTAGCCATTAACAATATTACAGCCTAGAGTTTATTCTAAGGGTTGATGGCCCGGATACATCGAAATGATTGACTTTGTTTCGTTTTTCTTATAATTGTGTTACGAGATCTTAGCTTAAGGTCTGTTGTCAAGGAAGGTCTATCCAAAAATAAGTTCAAAAGAGATGTTGTTAACCCTCGTGAGCTGGTACCAGACAGACAGTGACAGCAGGGACGTCCCTAACACATGCCACGAGCACGTGTGCTGTCCTCCAATCAGTCACTCTCATAATGGATCGTTTTATGAAAGCAGGAATACCTTAATGTAAAAAATATTTCGTCACAAGCGAAATTCCGCCATTGAGTAATTAAGAAGCCCTTTATGCTTAATGCATGTAGAAATATTAAAAGTACTTATTGGGTTCTATGTGTGCGCTGAAAATTAATATTTTATAGCCTAACCAGGAGTTTAATGAAGCTTTTTGTCCTGATGGAGTTTAATTGAACCGTTACATGTCGGGTTGCTTGTTAGTTTAATCTATAACAATAAATACATCAAGTTTTATAGGCTGTTTTAAATATGGTGTAAAAGATATTTGTCAGTAAAGTAACTTGCTGTCCAAAAAAATAAATATATATATATATTTTTTTTTACTTTAAAGCCTAGTAAAAATAGAGATTTATATGATGTAAGTGCCTCAAAAAAGTAAATCACTCGAGTAAATGTACTTAGTTACTTCCCATCACTTCCCTCAGTATACACATATGAAATACAATGTTTTGACATAATGTTTCTAAAAGGATTCCTTAGTTTACTCCCTGTAAATCAGTTTTATTAAAGGACTTCCTTGATCATAAAAAGTACCGTACGTACTGATACTTCTGACTTGTTCTTGGCACGCTCTCGTGAGGTCAGCAGTTTACACCAGAGGCGCATGTTCTCCCTGTTGGTAATGTAGAACCTGTCACTTAAGCTGTGAACGGAGTGACTAAAAATGGCACTGATTATGTTATGACTCATATAGGATGATAGGGAAGTGGCGACATTTGGAGGGATTAAGTTATTGGATTTCACAACAGGCGCCAGTGATTGTCCAGACTGTAGGAGCCTTCTGTAATAAAGCAAAATATAGTAGGGGTATATATGGTGAATATACCTCATCTATGAGTCACTGTTCAAAAAGCCAATACAGAATCATAGATCCTAGAGAGAAAACATTTCATCATGGATATGGAATTCTGTCTTTGGTGGATGGATAGAAAACACAGAAAATTGGAAGCAATGTGGATTTTGTTTTTATTTATCATTCATACACAAGTAAAAACTGTTTTGTGTGCACAATCATACATAAACAAACACTGTCTACTATACAGTATTAATGAGCATATTCTAAAAAAGAACTCAAAATACTTTCTCAAATGCCTTTTCAAGCACAAAAACAGGATTTTTCTAATTCTACTGCATTTCTCTTTTGAAGACATACAGGATTTCTCTGTTAATGTTAGTCAGCCATTGATTTAAGCTCCAGAGACCAGACAAATCAGCAAATGATTTCACTGTAGTTACATAGGGAAAGAGTCTTTGGTCCTTTGTTGTGGATCAATAGTTATTTTATGGAAAAGGCCTCAAGGAATCCCCAATGGAATGGTGAATGAGAGGTAATCCCCCACCTCCCCCCACTCTGCTCTGAAGTGCTGAAAGATGGTTATCCATGTCGTCAGTACGGCTACCCATAAAAGTAAACCCAGTGCTGAGCGCTTGACATCTAGATTAAAACAACAAAAAGCACAAGACACTCTTATCATACTCATATTTAGAACACACGTACATTCACTTTATAAAGTTTTCAATTATATATCAAATATATTTCATATATATATATATATATATCAGAATGGACTTCATATTGTGTTATTTTCCTTAGTTTCAATGTCTTTAATTAGATTGAATTTTGTTTGCACTATGTAAAGATTTAGCTTTGCAAATATATAAATTGTTAGTGTTTTATAAAACTAAACTGCTCATGCAACTGTGATGCGAGAACATTTTCCAAATTTTGTTAGATATGTGTAAAGAGAAGGACTTTTTAGGGAAACTCAAAGTAAACATTAAAACTGTTTTTCAAATATATGTTTATTCAAATTATATAAGCTCATTAATGGTGTGTTAAATCTCTGGTAGAAGCAATTATGACACTTACATGTTTTGATCTGAAGCTGCTCAGTGTAGACTGGTTTTACAAAAGCCTCCTTGAAAAACCAGACTACATTAACAAGCCACAAGAATGGGAGGAAGGCAAATCCACCTGGAAAAAACATAAATGAGAATACGAATTAATTAATTAACATTTAACAAATCTATTTCAGTGCTTCTTTGCTTGACACTAGGCTGCCATTCAATGGAACAGTAATGTTAACCTATCCCAATTCTCACCTAAATAAAATGCCTCAGATCATTTTCATATAAATACGCGACTTAAGGAGGCGGTTGTTTACACTTTAAGTATATTTTGTGCAAAAGGAGACAGCAAAGGTAGAATATACAGATTATTGTATAGCTGTTTCTTCTGTCATAATTCAGTATTCTCACCGAGATAATATTTTCTGCATAGGCTGAGCTTTTCTTCGTTGGGAAGTCGTTCCAGGTTCATCTTAAATTTGTTTCGATCCTGCTAAAGAAATAAAACAAGTAACAGTGACATCAGTTTAAACTTTTATGATATATGTGTAAAATCCAAATACTAAAACAGCCCTCTAGTGCTTGCTGGCTCAATTTGTATTGTCAGATGACTCGATTCACCTCGGGCTAACGTTAGCATTTTAATAGCTTAGCATGTAACGTTAGGTTGTTTCAATGGCAACAAAGAGCCGCAGCAGTAACTTCAATCAGTTTCCAGATTCTAAGCAGTTAACAAGGTTTTAATATAACCAGAATGCCTATATTCAGGTGATAATTTACCTGCTATCTGTATACCAATATGTAGACCAAATAATCTGAGTGTAGTCGCAGACCGAAACAAAAATACTTCCTCCTTCTTCTTCTTCTGAATCGCGTTCTTCTTCTTTGCCGCTTCGTCTTTGTATTATTTAAAGTGAAGAACCCTCTTAACCTGCACATATTGCCACCTACTGGAGTGGGGTATGAAATGCTTCAAACTCTCTCTCTCTCTCTCTCTCTCTCTCTCTCTCTCTCTCTCTCTCTCTCTCTCTCTCTCTCTCTATATATATATATATATATATATATATCCCTGACACTACTCAATTTTGGAATTTTCTTTTGCCAATTTATACTGCTATTTATTTCCTTTTTTTTACATGACCTGAAATTAATAAAAATATGCACTATAAAAGTGGGTTTACCTATATACCATTGTTGAAGACGTCTACTTTTTCTTCTTTTCACCGTCAGTACATACATTTCTTCTGGTAATTATGAAGATGCATGCTGCCATCTACTGATACAATGTGTAGAGCAATTTTATTATAATAATTATTTTTGCACATACATGCCAAGAAAGTCTTGCAGTATTTAACCAACCAATATGTATGTTTCTCAGAAAACAAATACAAAGTTCACTCTTGTTATGTGCACAACAATTACAAAAAACAGTTGCTGTCGATGAAAAATTATTGGTCTCTGACTCCCTCCAAAAGATGTATAAAAGACAAACACACAAAAAAACAGAGAATAGAGACAAGGAGACATATAAAATAAGAGACATTAAATATTTTGAACACAAAATATCATTTAACAACAATTAGAATAAGATTTAAGATAAATGCAATAATCTTCTGGCGTAGTGGATTTGTGATCTATGTGCAATGTAGGATGTAAGCGTTTCTGAATGAAGATTTAACGTACAATCACCACAAGAGGGCGCCCATTTGCTTCCCCCGCTCAAGCAGAAACATTACCGAAAAACTCACTTTCCCTTGCAGCATTGCGGCTCCCCCCTCCCATCTCGCGCCTTCCCTCTTGTCTCTCCTCGAACTGCTAGCCGTCGGTGTGTGTTGTTGTTGAAGCAATGATGGCGGCAGCGGGATGCGGATCAGCAACCGCGGCTGCCGTAGGAGGCCAAGGTGGAACCGCTACGGCCAGAGGTCGTTTCCCCGGTCGGCCTTGGTCGTCACGCAGTCGTTTGCGCTCCGAGAAGCGATGGCAACTCGGACGATCAGGCTTAGAAGCTGATGATGTGACTAACGGAGGGCCAAGGCCCGCAAACCTGGCTCTATCGTTAAACGATGACCAGTCTCACTTGCGCTTACTTGGGATAGAGGCGAGCCACCAGACCCTTGGCCAGGCTGGATACAGCTCTAGTGGGAGTGAAGAGGTGAGGTCCCAAACCGACCCAGGAGTTAGTATCTTTATTTCATTTTTTTCACATTTTGTGTGGATGTTATGTGTGCAAGTGTGAGTGCTGTCCACAGCAGTGTGACTGTTTAGTGCCATGGAGAAATGTCAACATCCCCGTGCTAGCCTAACGCTAACTTTAGCTTCAAGCTTGTTAAGCTAACATTACATGCTAACCAATGTTAGCACAGTGTAGCTTTCCATGACATTTAATGAACATATTGCTATACAGAAACATAACTATAGCAATGCAGTAGTTAAGTTGCTCTAATTGCCCATTGCCCATATTCACGTTTTAATATTATAGGAAAAAAATCCGAGTGGAATATATTTTTAATTAGACAGTGAGTGAGTACGCCAATTTGTAAACAGGGATCGCAATTATTTCATCTCTGGCCCGCTCGTTATTGGGCCAGAGTAGCAGCTAGCTAATACTAGCGAACACAAAGAACGGCAGGGCTAGCGCCTATGTATCCTGCACAGCGGCTAGCGGCTAACTGTTCTGTTTTCATACGCTGTCCAGATGCGGGCACAGTTGTCTTTTTTTATCAAGTTGAAATAAGACAGCACATGCAGATATTCTAAAATCACTCTTGACTGTATGTGGTTTCTGTGATATAAACATTTACATGGATACGTTTTAATCTTGGCTGGCTTTTCTGCAGACAGAAGTGAGTTTAAATGCTTTTGAAAGGAGATGGCTAACTGTTAGCTAATGTTACCAAACACGACATGTTTAAATGGAGGTGCAGAAGTGTGCCAAAGACTGTTGGTTGCACCCTTGTCGTTAGGACTGTAAGTTGATTGCTATCACACATGGAACGTTAATCGTTAATGTATAATCATGATTCATAAAAGTGGCGCTGTTTGTACTACAGTATTGCAGGTCACAGCTGCAAGCATGAGGTAGATGTACAGTGCTTGGAGGGAATCGTAATTGCAGACCTCCCTTTTGCCTGCAGTTTATTATTGGTATTGTATGTGTAGAATTCTGATCGTGCAAAGTAAATAATCTGGATTACATGTAAGAACATAGAGTTCAGGAAAAGTCCCACCAGAACAGTTACATGCATTTGGTAATTACCAATCCAAGCTTTATTTGTGTGTCGCGTATTACCGAAAATGGGTTGAATGTGGAAAAATGAAAACAATCGTCTATTGTCTGTCATTGATTATATTGCTGTTAAGTATTAGCCAAAAAAAACATTTTTTTTTCGTTATTTGACATAGCAGTTGGTCCAGTATGCTAAGATTAAAATGCATTATTATGGTGGATGTTTTAATAAAATGAAGTAACTTTCAGATACAGTTTCACTGTTCTACATATAGTAGATTATATTCTGTGGAATTGAAAATCAGTGCTGTAAACTAAATATTTCAGGCATTGTTTTGCTGATGGTTCGCAACCCCCAGCAGAGTGGTTTTACTTTGCTTAAAGTGTTGATTGTTTTATTTTTTGCTTTTCAAGGGAGACGACTTCAGAGGATTTGAAGCTGAGAGAAAAGGCTCCAAAGGACAAAATCCTTCCAGAGGTAAACAAAAAATAATAATTCTGCAAACAAATTACATGTATTTATGAACAGCACACAAGTTAAAATTATGCACACAACACAAAATAAATTAGAATAGTTTTCTGTATAGAATTTGCTTCATTGCAGGAGATATGGATTTTGTTATATTTTGAATCTTTTTTTGTTTCTTTTTATAGGTGATGCTGTAAACACAAAATCTAAACGACGAAATGAGAAATTACAGCTGAAAACGCCAGCAGTGGACGCAGATATTACCCCACCCGATCCTGTAAAGGATGTAAAATCTTTGGAGGAAACACATGGCTTATCTCCTGAAGCAGAGCCTGCAAAGGATCCAAAAAGAAAAGGCTCAAAAGGAAAAAACGCTTTGGATCGACAGTCCTCTAAAAGTGGAGCCTCATCAGCAGCACCAAGGATTACTATAAAGTTGGTGGCCAAAAAGAAAATGAAAACCGTAAAGGAGCCTCATAAAAAGTCTGCAAAGAAGCTGAAGATAAAAGGAATCCAGGATCAACCTAAAGCCAAGGACATTCAGGGTGACCAGATTTCAAGTGCTCATGTCAAATTAAAAACTGAACCTCATGAGGATAAACATGGTACAGAAGATAAAAGAGTGGGGACTTTACCTTCAAGAAGGCGTGGAAGATCTGCTTCAAAGACAACAGAGCCTGTCTGCCAGACTAGCGCCAAAATTGTGGTTGATGACCAAAACTCGAAAGAGAGAAAATCAGCCGATGAAGTTGACACTGTAAAAGATAGCGGGACTGTGGAGCCAAAAACAAATGCAAAGAAAGTAAAACGCAAGGAAACCGTGTCGGAGCAAGTTTCTGAAGTTAATCAACCAGGCATTCGGAGGAGCAATAGAGTTACTAACCCACTGACTAAAAGAGTCTCAGACAGTGCGGCTGAACCAGAAAATCTGAGTAAAAGTGATGCCATTATGCTGGAGTCAAAGCCAGAAGTTTCTAAAACAGTGGACATGAAACCATCAGCCAAAAGCGACAGAAGGAGGCAAAGTAGGAGGCTGAATAAGGATGCTACCGTGCCAGAAAATGATGGCCCATCACCCACAGGGACTGATCACTTAGCTGGACAATCCAGTGACTGTTTGTCTTTGAAAAATGAAGAAATGCGGGTCCCTAGTTTAAAGTTGATAAAAATCAGAAACCCAAAATATGACGCATTGGCCAGTGGGAAGAACTCATCTCGAAAGAAAAAACATAGAAAAAAGTTTGTCTGGACTTTAACCTTAGTGAAAGGAGAAAGTCAGACACGGGGTGCTGAAAACACTGTCAAAGTAACAGAAAAGACTGTGATTGTAGTGGATCAGTCCACTTCTTGTGACACCAGTGTCACCAAGAGTTCCAGTGAGATGGATAAGGAATCAAAACTGGATAATTCAGCCCCACAAGAAGGTAAGAGCTTGGAGGATAACGAAGGGGGTCCCCAAAATAAGGCTGATGTTTCAATTGAAGAAACATCCACTTTACAGGTGGAAGTTGAGGTGGAACATGTAAATGAAACATCTCCGCAAGAAATGACGAAAACAGATTGCGGGAAAATTCCACCTCTCCAGATCAAAAAAGTCTCCTCTCCTGGGAAACATAAAAGCTCAAAGCCATCCTTTTTAATTCAACAAGTAAGCCCTGTGTCCGAAAAGAAAGAGGATGTTCTGAAAGATCTAAATGAAGTCATTGAAGATAAATCATCATGTGTGGACACTGAAAGTACACAAACTAGGAGATTAACAAGGAGGACATCAAACTTTGATTCACCTCAACAAAAGTCTGTTGTTCATAAGTCAGTGACCACTCTGAAACGGAGGCTTCGAACAAGTCCACAGAATGAAGATATGCTGCAGCTGCATGTTGAAGATGTTCTTCAGGCTTCTACTGAAGATTCCAGCTCACATGATCTTCCTAAAAACTCTATTCAGGATTTGGCTGAGAACCCCTCACAGGAGACCAGTGTAAACTCCACTGAAGTTCCTGATGAAGGTCCCTCAAAGATTGCTGACGATCCCTCACCTGTGCCAGCAGAGGTTACTCCACAGATCATTGAAAATGAGGTAGAACCAACAATCAAAGAGGCCAAACCATTGCTTGTGCCTTCCAAACCTAGAAGATGTAGAAATAATAAACCAGGAAAAAAGAGGTCTGTTCAAAAGAAGAAGGCTGTTGTCTCTGAAACTGTTGTCAGGACAGAGTTGGCTACAGTTGAAGCCACTATCACAGAGTCTGTGCTTAAGGAAGATACTCAGCCTTTATTAGCAGAGGTTATTCAGTCAGAAAGTTGTCCACTGCCTGAGGCTAAACAGGACACAGTGTCAGTGGAAGAAGAGCAGATCCAGCCACCAGTAAAAGAGGAAACTGACATTCAGTTGATAGATAGTCAATCATCTTTGATGGAAGAATGTCAAACAAGTGATCCAAAAATACCATGCCTGAAAAAGAAGTCTCTCAAAAAAGTAAAAAAGAAGCGTAAAAGTTTGATTGGGCAGCGTCAGAAACACAGGCACAGGAGCAGAGATGGGAAGTTTGCTCCACTTAAATCAACTGAGAGCCAGGACATTTTTGAAGGAGACAGTGAAATTACCACCTCTATGGCAGCTATCTCACCATCCCCAAGCCCCAAACTTATTGGAGTACATAAAAAGTGCAAAAAGCGACCACCAGGCCTTAATTTTATTGCGTCTAAAAGGCCAAAACCACAGTCTAAAATAATTACGAAGCTGATGGAATTAGGGCTTGACAATGATAGTTTGAAACAGGAAGAAACTGACACATTAGTTGATAGGGGACCAGCAGATGTTGTAGATGCCCAGCCTGGTAAATCAAAGTTTGTGAAAAACATCAAGCACTTCATTATGCCTGTTGTAAGTGCCAGATCCTCAAGAGTTATCAAGACCCCTCAAAGGTTTATGGATGACGCTGGAATGTCGGTATTGCCAAGAAGAAACTCACCAAAGAAGGGTTTACAACTGGGCTTGCAAATACGCCCTGGAAAGAGGCGAGATGATGGGACAGGCAGAGCGATATCCCCTATCCTGCCGATTGATGAGGAGGACATATTGAGCGAAGCTCAGCTGGACGTGGATCTTTTTTCTGCTCAGGACCTTGATGGCAATATTGATATAGCCGACAGCCTATTTTCTGACAGAAGAAGTGGCAAAGTTGAGAAGAAGAAGTCTCTTCTAAAGAACTCTAATACTTTCAAGTGGCATGTGCCTGAAGAGCCGAGTGAGGAATTGTATACACTGGACAAAATGTCAGATGACAAATGTGAGGATCTGTTTTTATCTACACCAGCTGAGAAACCCACAGAACCTTCTACTGACCTCCTGGAGGCCCCCAAAAAGAAAAGTTCCCCCAAGCTTAATAAACAAGCAGCTCACCTCAAGATCTATCAAAGGCTAAAGAAGGCGCAAATGGGACTTCCCAAAAGCAAAAACACACTTGAGATAGATAATGTGAGTAAACCTCCTCAGCCTCCTGTTGACTTAGCAGAAGGACTTGATGATGAGGCCATGAGCATCAGTCTTAGGCAACGGAATACAAACACAGAAAAAGGCAAATCAAAGCTCAAGATTGAAGACCTTGATTCTCCTGGAGTGGTGAGAAAAGTTTCTGTGTGTGTTCGGACTATGAACTCCAAGTCCCTTGCCTTTCAGCCCACTAAAGATTTAACAGGGAAAGACTCTGCCCAGCTTCATTCAGGTAACATAGTATTTAAAATAATATAAATTTGATTTTTTTTTTTTAATGTTTAGCAAACATTTGCTTCATAACTCATTACAGACAAGAGATTTGGCTTATACTACTTTATATCTACAGGAGTGCTGCGGACAGAACAGAACTCAGGTGCAGGTGAAGGCGATTTTCCTGGATCTGTGGAGAAGGGAGCTTCACAAAGATCGCGCCTCACTGGTGCAAATAAAAGAATGCTCAATCTCCTCAGGAAAGCCAAAGTTCAGCTCATTAAGATTGACCAGCAGAAACAGCTTAAGTCATCTGGGGTAAGGTCATGAACTCTACATTAACATAATTTATTTCACATTATAAGGTAACGTCTATGTAATAGGGCCTGTCATAGATGAGGAATATCTCAACAAGTGTTGTTACTGATGCCTAAATTTGACCTTTTAACCCTGCAGCTATTATCTGGCCCGGCTGGTGCCAGGTCTCGAGATGTGTCCTCTAAGAGACAGAGAAGGAAACAGAGGGTTCAGGTTGATGCTGATGTTCCAGTCAAGACAGAGCCGCCTCAAGGACAAGTAAGTCTACAAATCAATAGGCCTAGTCCAAGTACATATCTGGTTTCTCTTTCTCTTTTTAGCGATGTATTGTTGTTAATTAAACTTCAGCTATAGTTGCACACTGTTCAAAAACAAACGCACTCTATCCATTGAATTTTACTGAAATGTTTGACCACTGATTGTTTAAATAATTTCTCTCTTTCATAATTTATTTTCTTTCAAAAACAGCCTCCCTCCATCTGTGCCTCTGTCTTGAGCAGATTTTATATTTTGATTTTTTTCCAGCCGCAGCTCATCTCCCCGCTGTGCCAGGAGTTCCGTAGAGCAGGAGGACCACGTATCAAGCATGTGTGTCGTGCTGCATCCGTGGTACTGGGGCAGCCTCGAGCATTGGTACCAGATGACATTCCCAGACTCAGCGCCTTGCCTCTGCATGAAAGAACTGGCATTTCCCCTTCAGCCATCCCTAAAGGTAGGTGTAAATTAGTTGGCAAGTCTTTCTGGATTTGGTTTTAATTACATGCTTTCATAAAGCTTCTCACAACTTAAACTTGGTGGCTTGAATGACTTGGTGGCAGATGGAGCTTCTGTTACTTGACAGTTCATTACACACCTCCTTTTTAGTTTTCCATGTTCAACAGCCTGGTATTTTTTTGTTTCTGAGTTTGCAATGTGCTCAATTTTTGAGATCTGCACAAAATGTTACTGTTTCACTGATGATTTATTGAAAATAGTTGCATTTATTTTACTTTCTATAGATTATTCTGTCCCAGAGATTCAGTGTCATTATCACTAGGATTCTATGTGATCTGTATCCTCTTTCTGAGTATTTCTGATTGACAGGCTATTAATGAGTGAGTCTGAGTCAATATCCAAACCAAATTTAGTGCATCCAAATTATTTTTAATCACATTTCACAAGGGCCAATGATGAACTACTTTTCTAACTAATAGATGAATTTCTATTGTTGTTTCAGATATTGGGTCTCCATCGGAATCAGACAGTCCTGGGTTGTCAGATCCAAAGGTCACAAAGGTCAAGAAGCCGACAAATTTTGTGAAGCGGAAAGGACTCGGGCCTTTTGGATATCGCTCTCGGAGGTGTGGAGTATGCAAGGGCTGCAACCACGAAGACGACTGTGGTAGATGCATGAACTGCCTTGACAAACCCAAGTTTGGTGGTCCCAATACCAAACGGCAGTGTTGTGTGTAAGTTAGCCTTTACAGTATTCTTTGTAAGAGTTGAGTTCACTGCTTTGTTTCAAAATAATTAATTGTCCGCTTTTTTTATAATAAGGTATAAGAGATGTGATCAAATTGAAGAGAGAAAAGCACGCAGGTTAAGTGGAAGAACAGCACCAAAAGGTAATTTTTTTTCACTTGAGCATGCTGTTGCTTTAACACTTTGATAGCATTCAGTGTCAGTGACATACTGCCTCTTTTTTTTAAGGTGCCTCTAAGCGGCGACGATCCTCTCTCAGCGGGGGTCATTCGAGTAATGATGAATGTAACGAGGGTGCTGCCGACTCACCATCTGGTCAACAGGGTGACGGCCACAGTCCGTCAGTCAGGAAGCAGCCAAAGCGAGTTGTGAAACCCCGCGTCTACTTTGACTTGGTGGACTATGACTCCGATCTAGATGACAAAGCTCTCTCTAGCTCTGCCTCGCCAGCCAGGAGAAGGGGCACTGGATCCCGCTTCAGTAATGGTGAATTCACAATCAGAAAATCACACACCATACAGTAGACGCACTCATGATCTAAATTCATATACATTTTTAAAAGTTCAATAACAATATATATCTACATACATATAATAAACATAGCTGTTTTTGTTCCATTAAACTAAACCATATTATGGATGGTCACAGTATCAAGCCCTTGATTTGCCTCTTCACAATATCTTTTTTCCTGCCTTCCTTAGACTTTGTGTCATTGGATGGATTCCTTGGAGACATTTCAGATGAAGAAGTCAGGCATCGGAAGTCCAGTTCACACCGTGTTCCATCTGTTCGACGTAAACCTGAGAAGGTTGGTGATTCTGAATTTGGTCAGTGACGGTCAGTTTGACCACAGTGATACATACAGCTTGTATTTGTAACGTTGTCTTTTGTCACACAATAATTGTGCTGCGTTGAGTGATGCCAGATTTATAGCACATTGCCACCAGCCTATGGCATCAAAGCAGTGATTTTATACTGCCAATGTTTGATATGTTGTGGCTGAGAATGCCCTGCATTCCTTCCTGTTCCTTTTTGTAACAACCAGGAAATGAGATCTTTTTTCTGCAGCATTACCTTTTTCGAAATGTATGCATTGTGCAACACTCGTCATTCCAGTTCATGTTTTGCCAGTCTTAGTTACAGTGAATAATTTTGTGACTTCTTTAGCATCCTTTCAGTTTACCTTCATGCAAGGATGTGGTTCACACTTTGGCTGATGTTTCAAACTGTTTGTATGAAACATCAAATTGTCAGTCACATCACTTTCACTCAGAATGCTCTGCATCATCCTTTTCCACAAGAACCATGCCCAGGCTTAAGTAGTGTAGTGTTGAGGGGGGAGTCCTGACACATCAAAGTGATGGTCCGCTGTTTGCCAGTATGGGACTGTCAGAGAACATCTGTGTACCTTGCCTTACACCCTAGTTTTTCATGATCAGCATGATCATGCCCGAAAGTTTTTGATGCCACTGGAGATTGTTGTTAGCAAAGACAATATCAAGAAAGTTGAAGAGAGACTTGCAAAGCTTTTGCTGCAACCCCATTGATGACACAAAAATGACTTTGATTAAAAATAATGTGAATTACCCTAGATATGACATAAGCAGGATTCACATATTCATGAATGACATAAGACATAAAGAGGTTACTTTGATGTAAAACCAATTCTATAAGTACGTCAAAGCCCATTATTCGTTTGTATTACAAATTAAATGTAAAAATGTGGATGGAAAATATGATTATTGATCATGGCCTAAACATGTGCAAAGGGGATCCATGGTGACCAATAGAAAAGCAAGGAAGTTAGTGCTTTATATGAGACCATTCCAGTCCACATTCATGCTATGGTTGTCTTTCAGGGTCTCTCATCTCAGGCTTCTTTGGAGCAGACTCCCCCCAGTGTCCTGGCTGCGCTGGCTCATGGATTTGAGCAGCGGGAGGTGGAGTCTTCTAAACCTACTCACAAAATCAGGGTTGACTTCAAGGTAGGACACTTTTTATAGTAAATAATATAGATGTTAATTTAAAAATGTTTTTTTTTTTTATGTGACAACGAATTATGTGCTGCCACAGCTGTTGAAGTATGATGAGTGGGTGTAAACATTATTAGTGTGATTGATTTCACAGAAAATAGATTAGTGCTTAATGTAAGCTTACATATATAGTACATTGTAGGATTTGCCATTCAGTATATCACATACCCTTATTGTTTTTGTCCACTAGAGGTCAGGGTTTGATTTGTTAATGATGTCTTTCAGTTGATCTCACCAATGTCTGTACTATCATTTGTTAAAAACATCTAGCTCACTTAGCTTCTGTAAGAACTTAAAATGTAAACCTAGTCATCATACACTGAGACAACAACATGAATCAGTCAGACAGAGTATCATGCTGGGAGCTGCTGTGAGACTTATCGCATCTTTTAATCATGTTGTGTACACATTTTCTTTATTTTCAGGAGGACTGTACTTTAGAAAATGTCTGGAATATGGGTGGTTTAAGTATATTGACCTCTGCATCGCTAATGCCACCCTATGTCTGCTTCCTTTGTGCCAGTAAAGGGCAACACGAAGTAAGTAATTAATGCAGTATATACGAATAAAATCTGTCTTTTTTTAAAGAGTTGACACTTTTTTTCCCTAAATACCATCTGAATACCAAGTAATAGATAGAGATAAATATAAAAACATGAATCTCATCAAGTCTGGAGGACAATTTTGAAGTTCAACAATGTTTTTGTGAATGTCTTTTCCAGATGCTATATTGTCAAGTATGCTGTGAGCCCTACCACCAGTTTTGCCTTGAACCAGCAGAACGTCCCTCTGAAGAGAACAAGGAAAACTGGTGCTGTCGCCGCTGTAAGTTTTGCCATGTGTGTGGCAGGAAAAACAAGCACTCCAAGGTAGGTTCTGCTGTTTTGGCTTATCTTGCTATGTAATTCTTCTCAGTGTTGGTGTTCATCCAGTAAGCTTTACACTATTCATGTTTCCCTCAGCCGCTGTTGGAATGTGAACGATGCCAGAACTGTTATCATACTTCATGTCTGGGACCCAACTATCCAAAGCAAAACAAAAAGAGGAAAGCTTGGGTAGGTTTCTGTGCTGTGGGTATGACTGAAGTATTTAAAGGTTTTTCACATTTCCATATATGGTAACAATTATCATGTGTTGATAAGGATTTGGAGAGTTCGGATATTATTGGTTTAAATGCACCTAAATATAACTCTGTGTCGTGATATGAACCCTGTATTGCTGGTCTAATATTCTGGTGTCTGTGCAGGTTTGCATGACATGCATCAGGTGTAAAAGTTGTGGCGTCACACCAGGGAAAAGTTGGGACACTGACTGGAACCATGACAAAGGACTCTGTCCAGACTGTTCAAAGCTCTATGAACTGGGTGAGGCGAGAATTGATAAATGATCTGTCCCATTCCTAATCATCTGCTAGCATGTCTGTGCCACGTTGAGGCTAATGCCAATTTCTCTCATCAGGTAACTACTGTCCTATTTGCTTCAAGTGCTATGAGGACAATGACTATGATAGTCAGATGATGCAGTGTGGCACCTGTAACCACTGGGTACATGCCAAGTGCGAGGATCTAACAGGTAAGTTTTATTCTTTATCTTGTTGAGGATAAGTGATGGTATCAGAGCAAATAATGAAGTGAGCAGGAAGAAAAAAGCCTAAAATGTGTTACCATATGCCAGTTTTTACTTGTTATTGCCTAATATTTGCTGATAATTAGATGAATTAGCCCTGCTCGCTGCACACAGCCCAGTAAATGAATGCTGTATGTGTGTGAATATATGTGGATCACAAATGTATGTGCTACATTTCTGTGTCTTGTAAAATAATTTCAGATGAGCTCTATGAGATCCTGTCCAGTTTGCCGGAGAGTGTGGTGTATTCATGTCGGCCATGCAGCGTGACACAGCCCAGTGCTTGGAGAGAGCTGCTTTACATCGAGCTCAGAAGTGGGGTGGAAAAGGTGCTGGCTTGCCTGCTCTCCTCCACCCTTACCCAGCACCTTGTTGCCTGCTCACAGGTATGACACAAGTGTCACATGAAAAATAAGACAATCACACAATGTGTTTATGATGGAGTTCTTCTTACTTTTCACTGGAATTACTTATTCTCTTGTCATAGTACTGATTTCAAATATGTTTTGGTTTGTGCTGCAGTGTGAAAAGTTGGTTGATCCTGACAGTGGAATAGAAGGACAGCCAGCCTGTGACCTCCGGGCTGTTGGCAAGAAGTTTGACAAAGGCCTTTATACTACATTGGTAAGCACAGAACATCTTGTTCACTGTCAAAACATTTAAGTGGAAGAGATTATCAATCTTAATTCATTGGCCTTTATTGATATCCTCTCCTAAATTTAATTAGGAACTAAGAGCTGCTCTTTACTAAATTACAAAAATACCACTATACTTGGAATATTCCACTGACATCTTATCTTGGGAAATACATTTTCAGGGACAGTAATTTGAACTGGTACATCTAAAAATACAACTTTCTGGTATGAAAGAAATCTGTCCAAAGAGGAAAACTGAGAATCATAGATAATGATATCACTCACAACCAAAGTTAAAAAATGTAGCTCAAAGGTAAGACACTAATTGTCTGCATTTTCCAGCTCTGTCCTATTTGACTTACCCTTTTGGTACCAGTATATCTCCCTTTATTGACAGTCATAGCGGCACCCTTGTGGACTTGCCCTGACATCATTTATCTCATCCATATGTTGTTATGCAAGGCATCCCACCTGTACGCATGTAAGGAAAACTAAGATATAAAAGTAAATGTACTAAAAAGTGTTTGTTTTTTTTTGTAGAAAATGTTCCATGAAGATGTGGTTCAGGTTGTGCGAAAGAGGCTTGAACAAGAGGAGAATCTTCCAGAGGAGCAGAGACCCACTGCCCTGGCACGCTCTTACTACTTAAAGGTGCTGTACGACCAAAGAAGTAGTTTAGAAATTACTGAGCGCTCTCTGTCAAGTTACTTTGAGATGGGAGTGTAAAACACTGCAATGGAAAGCTTTAAGAAATGTTGGCGCATTTATAAAAAACTAACTTTATTTTTGTTTTCAGCTCCTCGAGGAAGTATTTAATTGGTTCAACAGCCAGGACCCAAAGGTGTGGAACCCATGTACCAAAGAGTTGCCCATGTGAGTAATGGATAACATCTACTGGGTTGTATATTAACAATTAGGTACATACATTTTTGATGCAATTCAAAATGTTTTCATCTTACTTTTTGGAGATAACCCGTCATGATTATGTATATGTTGTGCTTATATATTTATGTCGTTTTTTTTCATGGCATGAAATGAAAAATCTTGGCTTTTAAATGGCTTTTTAACTGTCGGATATGTTTTAGGGGGATGCTGTCCCATGCTGTTCATCCTCCTACAATGGAGCATGTTTACGCCCAGTGGCAGGAGAGAGAGGAACTCTCACCAAGGGCCCCACTGGGGCTCCATCAGGAGGACAATGGCCAGAGCTTAGATGTAAAGGAAGAAGAGGCACTTTCTCCCTTGTCTGGGGAGCCAGTAAGCCGAAACCACTTTAAAACCAGCAGGGCCGTCAGACTCAAATTCAAAGGTGAGGTGCTGTCAATTGAGGACCACCAAATAGGATTGTCTACTCATGGTTTTGTTTTTAAAACTTGTGCAATGTTGGGCATTTTAAGTCTTATCTTTTGCTCTTTTATATAGGAAAAAGGGGCCGCCTTTCAAAAGCTGATTTAGACACAGGATGGTCTAAGGATGACGAGAGACAGTGCTCCCTATGTCAAAAATATGGAGACCTCAAGCCTAATGTAAGTAACATGAGATATTAATAATACATTGTAAATACCTGACTTCGAGAGTGCAGTCTCTGGGAATATGGTATTGATTATGCAAGTCTTTTTTTTCTTTTTTTTGTGCAATTGTTTATTTAGAGGATAGTCGAGAGTGTTTTACCAGCCACACACAAATATGTTTACAATTATATAATACATCACAATATACAACAGCATGTCTTGAACACTTTTTTTTTGTTGCATATAACATATGTCCCATAGCATTTTACAGCAACTAAATACATTCAAAAAAGGGGATGTATGGGAACAAAGATACATATTTACTTGTTTGAGACTGACAAGCTATTTTTAAAAGTATAATTTTCACAGAAAACAAACACTCCCATTTGGACACTCTCCATGTATGTGAGTTGGTGCACTTCCAAATTAAAATGCAATACTTGTACCAATCCTTCCTTGAAATCTCCAAGTGGCCTTCTTTTTCCTATTTATTTTGAACATATTCTGTGGAATGGGTGTTTTCTTGTCATAAAGCCCTTATACAGTCTGGATACTTTTTCTTCTGTTGTTGTTTGTAGGAGGCAGGGCGGTTATTATACTTGGGCCAGAATGAGTGGGCACATGTCAACTGCTCTCTGTGGTCAGCTGAGGTTTTTGAAGAGGACAATGGCTCTCTACTACATGTACACAGTGCAGTAACACGGGGTCGCTTGATGGTTGGTTATTAATCTTCCTCTTAAATCATTATACTTTTCTACGTAAGAAGCATGTTTTCCAATACATTACTAGAATTGTAATAATCATGAACGTTATAACATCAATCCCCTTTCTTAGCGGTGTGAACGTTGCAACCAGACGGGTGCCACAGTGGGCTGCTGTCTGACATCTTGCCAGAGCAACTATCACTTCATGTGTGCCCGCTCCCGGCACTGTGTGTTCCAGGAGGATAAGAAGGTCTATTGCTACAAACACCGGCATCTCATCAGTGGCAGGGTAAATACTTATATTCCGAATCATTATATAAAACTATTTTTGACAAAATCTGTTCAGATGAATACCAATATCAAATGAATTCCCCCCTTGGGGATGAATAAGGTAATTTTAAGTTTTTAATGTGAATTAATTTAGATTAGTTAATTTTCAATTGGTTTCTGATTGCATTATTATTTGTGTTCTTTGTACAGATGATAACTGGTCAAGAATTCGAAGTGAACCGCAGAGTCTATGTGGATTTTGAGGGGATCAGTTCCCGCAGAAAGTTCTTGACTGGACTGGAGCCAGAATTAATAAACGTGATGATTGGTAAGTGCCTATCTTTCAGCTGGTTCTCTGTTAACTTCTTGGCTTTTCGAACAATTTTATTAGTTTTAACTTATTGGTATCCACATTGTCCCTACACAGGTTCCTTACAGATAGACCAACTGGGTGTTCTGACAGAACTTTCAGCAAGGAAAGGAAAACTGTTTCCTGTGGGTTTTCAGTAAGTTTCATTTTGTCTTTTTATGTTAATAAGTGCAGGAATGCACAATATATATCAGTATTGATCAACTTTTGATAATAAACCATCTGATAATACAAATCGCTTTTATTTACATAATAAGTACCTTTATTACCCTCAGGGTGCATGAACGACTAAA
>JAOWBC010001592.1:12078766-12091277 GCA_028566105.1 Hypoplectrus providencianus
GGTGTTCTGACAGAACTTTCAGCAAGGAAAGGAAAACTGTTTCCTGTGGGTTTTCAGTAAGTTTCATTTTGTCTTTTAATGTTAATAAGTGCAGGAATGCACAATATATATCAGTATTGATCAACTTTTGGCTGAATTTGTGTAATTATGTATTCTATTCTATTTCCACTGTAAGTTTAGCCAACAAATAACCATCTGATAATACAAATCGCTTTTATTTACATAATAAGTACCTTTATTACCCTCAGGGTGCATGAACGACTAAAATTCTAAAATGTGAATTTATCTGTTATGTGTCAACTACAAAAAGGAGGTCATTATTTGTTATCAGAATCAGCTGGGAAAAAATTAATTTGTGGATCCAGGAATAAATGGCATGGAACAAGGATTAAAAATTTACATTTGAAACCCTGTTTCCTTCTAAAGGTGCACTCGGTGGTACTGGAGTACAGTTAATCCATTGCGCCGGTGCAAATACACTTGCACAGTGCGGGAGGTTCGACCCATTGTCCCAGAAAAGCCTGTGGAAGAGATGCCTGACCAAGGAGACAATCACACCATTGCTCACAGCCCCTGTCCCTTACCTGGTGTGTATTTTAAGCATGACAAAACAGCTGTACATGATGGTGTGATTTACTGTAAATTGATGACGATGAAAATACTACGAGCTTGATAAAACTGTTTTCTCAATTCCCCAGAATCTGAAGCCCAAGAGACGGATATAACAGAATGCCAACCCCAAGCGTTGGAAACCTTTATTCCAGGACCTACCCCCAAGTCAGATCACGGTGCAAGGCCAAAGATTCCCAGGAGACCAGCTGGAGGAATGTCCCGACCTCTGCCATCCCCAGGTAAAATATACATCATTTGCCTTCATTTTTACTGTGGGTGAATATTTTGTTAAAAAACTACAACAAAACTCTCAATTCTAATTTCTTCTTAGGATCACTTCAATTGAAACCCCATCACATACTAACCATAAGTGATCTGGAGGATACTCGAAGGGTCCGTCGCCACAGCCCACACTCACAAACAACTGGCCTTCGCAGTCACATGCCCCCCCCTCCCCTTAGCCCTCTGGCTGGACCAATCACCCTACGCGCTGGAAAGTCTTCCCTTCCCACTTCCCCACTGTTCCCACATGGAGCTGCAGACAACCAGATAAATTCTCCATCCCCCCGCCCAGTCGGAGGTAGAAGTGCTTCCTCAGTCCGATGTCCTGGAAATACAATGACCCACTGTACTTCATCTTTATTTCCTCAGTCTCCTTGGCAGGAAGGTGCCAACTTTCCCTCTCCAAGTTTGTCTTTCTCATCATCCATCCCACATCTACCCAGAAATCGATTGTCATTTGATCTGAGCCAATCAGACTCAGTTGAGGTGCCTCACAACTTCTTAGCCTCACCAGAACCTGAAGATGTCTCTCCAGCAAATGGTACATCGCCACAGGGGGATTTAGACCAACAGAAGGATGAAGAAGAATTTCCCTACAGTTCATTCCACAAGGATCCCAATATGAGTCTGGGCCAAGAGATGAGGACAGAACTGGAGATTGAAGAGACACTCCTGAATGAGGGTGTGGCGATGAACTGTGGAGGGCAAATAGTGGTGGAAGGTGATGATCAGGAGGAATTTTGGGGAAGAGCTCAAGAGGTACACAAGAGGAAACCTCTCATTGCCAATCTGCCGCGATCTGCAGCCTCAGCCAGGGATGACTTGGCCAATTCCTCTTCTGATGATGATATGGAGCACTATTTCGACTTTTCACGGACAATAGTCACCTGTCCAGGAGCAAAAGATCATTCCAAGTCTCCTTCTTCCCCTTCCTCCCTGCCTATGGCTCAGCTGGATGGTGTAGATGACGGTACAGAGAGTGACGCAAGTATAGCGACCAGTGATGATGCTCAGAAAGTCGAGGGTTCTGGACGTGCCCAGATACAAGCCAAAAGCCGGAACAGTAAAAATGTCCAAGAATCAGACGCCGCAAATTGCACACAGGCTATTCAGAGTTTGTTCCCCAAAGAATCCTCCATTGATAAGCACATTGATTCTCCATCAGTCACCATCTCTGTTGCCAGCAAAAGTTCTAGTTCACCTCAAGATCTACCAAAATCTAACGCCAGTCAGTCAAGAAAGGACAACATGGGATTCGTTTCTCAACAAATTTCCAAAAACTTTCCAGTCAAAGAGCCAAGCTCTGACAGTCTGTCAGTTAATCAGGGCACTGTGCTTCCTGCTCCAGCTCATAACACTCTGCCTAAGTTACTCACAAAGGTGCCTGAGACCTCCTTTTCAGAGGGGTTATTCCAGGGTTCCAGTTTTGGATTTGCCTCTGGAACACCCCTTGTTCTTGAGAGATGTGACAATAGTCCACATTTAACCGAAATGGTTCCTGTGCTAGAAGGCGGACCACTTCAGACCCAACAGTCTGAGGCTTGTAAACCCCCGAACTCAGAGCCTGACAGCAGCCACTCTACAGTGTTGATGAACCACTTAACAGCCAGTACAACAGTGCCCTCATTAGCAGATTCTGCTAAGAGCAGTGAGGGTACCCTGTTGGATCTAATTCAGCCCTCCCCTGTATTATCTACTGATGTACAAGCCCCCTCCCAAGGTCTCGTAGATTCTCTGCAGATGTATTCCTGTTTACCAGGTTACACTCAGCCCCCTCTTACAAGTATTACACTTCAGCCTGTAACATCGTCACAAGAGTCAACCCTTCCATCAATAGGGCCTTTGTCTACCAAACTAACTACCCTGACTACTGTTGGAGACGTGACACAAACACTGCTGAACGTTGCCCCTCAAAGCGATCCAGTACTGTCAGTCACGTCAGGAACTTGTCCCCTACCAGGAACGTGTGGAACTGTCTCTCTACCAATATTCTCCACACAATCACAGCCATTGGGTTCGACAGCTGTCACCATTGTTTCTTCCTCTTCTGCATCAGTGTCATCGCTTACCGGACTATCAACAGCACCTGTGTCAGTCCAAACCACCTCAGCTCCTGTGATCTTAAATGGTTACTGCTCTTCATCTATGCAGAAGGAAGCTACATCTGGTCACACAATCTCCATCAACTTTTCAACACCCAGGCCAGCAATAGAACAACAACAGCCAGTGGTTCCCCAGGCTTTACCTGGACATGCGATTCTCACTGTGAAGGAGGTGGGGGGCCCCAATGTGGATCCTACACCACATGTCCTGCTGGTAAACCGCCTTGGGCAGATCTTCGTGAAGAACCCTGAAAGCAACACTTTTCAACTGCCCACTCCCAGCTCCCCTTCATACAACTGCGTAACACAGATAGCCAGCCTTTTGCAAAGCAATGCATTGTCAGCAACACTGGCGGCAGCTGGTACTATGACTTCACAATCACCTGGCGCCAGCCTTCCAGCAGCAGTTCCTCCATCAGTTACACCAACTGCTCAGAATCCAACCACAATTACACAGCTGCTTACCCACAATAGCAACGGTGCAGTTGCGTCAGTTAATGTTAAGAAGCAGAGAAAGAACGCAAAAACACCAAAAGATGGGATTGCTCCAGAAATGAAAAAAACAAAGAAGAAGAAGGATTCCAGTGCATCTAAAAAATCTAAGTCATCCAAGGTGCTGGGGCAGCCTGCTCCATCAGCTGAGAATCCTCCCATGACTTCTGCTGAAAGTGCTCAAGCAATTATCAATCAAGCTATGGCAAGTAACTATACCCCAAAGTGGGGTGGGCTACGAACACTTAGCCCTTCCTCATTGGTTTTGCCACCTGGCCTCTTAATTGAACCAGAACCCCCAGTGTTGCCTTGCCCTCCAGCAGTAACACCCACAACAACAGCAGCTCCTGCACCCCGGCCACGCACCCATGTCCGTATGAAGAGAGTGTCCTCACTATCAGACCGTATTGTAACAAAGAAATCTAAAGTAGACTTCTTAAAACCAGAGCCCATTAGTGAGGATGAGGAGCGGCGCAGACCCGTCTTTCCAACTATCTCCAGCAGGGCCTCAGGAGTCCGCATCAAGACCCCGACAGTGAAAGGGGTACTGAACCTGGACCAGTTAAAGGAGGAACACATAAGCGAGTCTGATAGCTCAGGGTAAGATTTTCACATCCTTATAAGGGCTGCAATTAACAATAATTGCCCCCCAATTTAGACAAAGTTGGCATGCATCAAATTCAGAAACAAGAGTATAAAAAACCTCAAACTTCAATTAAAAGTATGTATCTTCTTTCTGCAATCAGGGTTGTAATGTTGTCAATAATTTGGTTAATATTAGCAGAGGAACCAGTAAATCTTTGCCATTGTTGCTACAGAGAACTACCGGGTGGCATGTAGTAGCCACAATTTTTGCTAATTCCCAACCAGAAGGAGTTATGTGTGTTTTTGAAAAGATTTATTTTTTGCCAAGTTTATAAAGATTTTTTTTCAGTGGTCTGATTAAATTTCCATGTCTAACTTTCCTTTATATGATTTATGAATTGAATATTATTGAATTTCCTAGACCGGAACTCCATCAGTGTTCCCAAATAAAACAACAAGCTTTTGTACTCTTATGTTCCTCAGATCAGAGCCATTGGATTATCTGTCTTTGGGCGATCAAGACAAACAGCACACATGGGAATCAGTGGGACACAGCACTCTGACTGACTGGAAAAAATACTCTGGTATTTTTTGTTTTTCATGAAATTATAACTGTGAATTTAAAAAAATATTCCTCAATTCAGCAATGTCTGCCATGCTTGTAACAGAGATGAGTTTTTTTTTAGATTTGTAGCCACATTTAAAAATAATGTCAACGACTGTAAATAAATGTATAATTTTTTTATTAGGTGCTGCTGCTACCTCAGATGATGAACCACCACTGTCTGAGGAGGATGAGGAATTTCCAAGCAATAGAGACCAGCCACATTTAAGATTTGAGATAACCAGTGATGATGGTTTTAGTGCAGAGGCAGACAGTATTGAGGGTAAGGCTTATGTCTAACATCTTCCCAAAACAGTCAGTTGTAGATGACCTAATTATGTAAATTATGTTTATTGCTTTTGCTAATTGACACGTCATCCTCAAC
Organism: Hypoplectrus providencianus; assembly: GCA_028566105.1. NCBI lineage: Eukaryota > Metazoa > Chordata > Actinopteri > Perciformes > Serranidae > Hypoplectrus > Hypoplectrus providencianus. Next base: position 12,083,829 of record JAOWBC010001592.1, read on the forward strand.
TTTCTCTTCAGTGGCTTGGAAAGCAGTCGTAGACGGCGTGCAGGAGGCAAGAGCTATTGCGAGGTTGAGACCTCTGACCTTTCAGAGGGTCACTGGAGCTCGTATGCTGGGTCTGGTCAATGATGCAGTGTTGTTCTTGCTGGAGCAACTTCAAGGTGCCCACCGATGTCAGCGGCATACCTTCCGTTTCTTCAAACAGTTCACGCAAGAGGATGACCTCCCTGTCAATCCCAGTGGTTGTGCCCGCTCTGAGCTTTACCTTAGGTAAGTAAGCCATGTGCAGTTGAGATGAGTTATAGATCTGTTCTTCTTTTTGGTCTTTTGTTATGTGTGCCAAGTATTTCCCCCTCAGGAGGAAAAAGTAAAAGCTATAAAACATTGCAAATTATTTAAAAAAAACAACAACATGTGACTTACTTTTTGTTGGTTTAAGTTCATACTTCTAAACTGATTTCATTGTCTTTTCCTCTCAACAGGAAATCCACATTTGACATGTTTAACTTCCTAGCTTCTCAGCATAGACAGCTTCCTGACATTGGACCTTATGATGATGAGGAGGACGAGGTTCTTTTGAAGTCCACAAGGTCAGGCTTCACTTATTTAGTTGAGCTAAACTTATTGCTGTTTTATAAAATGTTTTGATTTGGTATTTAATATGGAAACACAGACAGATGGTGAATGGTGTAAGTTTTTTCTCTAAATATAATCAACATTTTTATGTAAACTATCAACATCTTTTTGTACATTTTTATTGACGTGTCTGCTTTTTTCTTAGGCGGGCTACTAGTTTGGAGTTACCCATGGCAATGCGCTTCAGACATCTGGAAAGGACCTCTAAGGAGGCTGTAGGCGTTTACAGGTCAGCACAAAACTCCATTTCCAAAATACTGACAATTATATGTAATCTCAGAGTGCCAACTGGATAAAAACAGTACACGCTTTAAAACGGCCGCACCCAGCATGGGCGCTTCACCTGTAAACATGAATTTCACATTTTTAAAACCAAGGAACAAGAATGATATCTTTGCCTAGTCTAATTTAATGTACAAAAGTAAACCTTACTGAAAATGCGAACAAGAAAAGCCACCAATTATGTCTGATCACAGAGAAACCAAAATATTTAAAAAATGCTCTGAGATCTTTTAATGTTTTGATTTTTTCCTAAATATCTGTATCAGCATTGAACAACATTTATACAATATAAGGTGTGTAAGAAGATGACTGTTGGAACATTTCAACCAAGTTAAGCTTAAACCACCACAAAAGTTTTGTCCATTGAAATGTGTTATGTACCTGTAGTGCCATCTACAGTCCAAGTGATATACAGAATTGCAGAATTCATGCAGTTTATGCAAATTCCTGGAAAAATCTTTGAATTCATTTCGGGAGGAGGATATCCTAAAATATGTTATGACAAAGGATGGGCAAGACAGAATAACATTAGGCTGAATCGTGAAAAAATGCACTGCTACAGCTTACATTTTTCACTTATTACTTCATGAACACTTTTTGTGGTCAGTATGGCCAGATGGTCAAGTTAAACAAGGGAGAGCAGACCTAAACAGAGTAGATGCGTGAATCCATTTCATTATCCTTGATTACATGCAATTAGGATAATGCATACAGTTTGCTTTGGCTGCGGATCACAGAGAAGCCTCTGGCGCCTTTTAACTACAGAACTGCATGGCTGAGAAGGTGACTCATCACCAGCCATCAGTTACAGTGTTTTCATCAACAGCAAACAAAATTATTTATTTGTGTGCTGAAATGTAGACATGCCTCTTAAAAAAACTGCTCAAGCAGTATATCAACATGATATATAAAAGCATCAGTACTGGCAGTTTGGGAAAATGTAAAAAGTGTATGATGGATGTTCCTCAAAGCTGACACTTAAAGGTTTTTTGTTGTTTTGCTCTTGATGGCTCAGATGTACAAAACTAGGGAAACAGTGGGTATGAACAACATGAGAACAAATGTATTTGCTGATCAAAATCCCCAAAACTGGTATTACTTGCCTTTATATGTATCATGTCTATGATGTCCCCCATTGAGTAGCAAAGTATGTACACAACCCAAAGTTTAACATTTTTCAACTCTCTGAGACCAGAAATAAACACCAGATGTGTTTGTTTGTAGCGTTGTTTAACTACTTCAACGCTCCAAATGCAAATGACTAACAGTATAATATGGTGGCATAGAAAACACAATATTATAATGTATTGCAGGTCTGCTATCCATGGTCGTGGCCTCTTCTGCAAGAGGAACATTGAAGCAGGCGAGATGGTTATCGAGTATGCAGGAATCGTCATTCGCTCAGTGCTCACTGACAAGAGGGAGAAGTACTACGATGGCAAGGTTGGTCCAGTTTGTAATTCTTTGATCAGCTTTATCCGAATGCAGACTTCAATAACTGAGGGTTAAAGTTAAAGAAAAGGTGAGAGGATGTATCAACATGCTTATTTTTCACTTTCGCAGGGTATTGGCTGTTACATGTTCCGCATTGATGACTTTGATGTGGTGGATGCAACCATGCATGGTAATGCAGCGAGATTCATCAACCACTCCTGTGAACCTAACTGCTACTCTCGAGTGATTAATGTGGAGGGTCGGAAGCACATAGTCATCTTTGCTCTTCGGAAGATCTACAGAGGTGAGGAGCTCACATATGACTACAAATTCCCCATTGAAGACGCCAGCAGCAAGCTCAACTGTAACTGTGGGGCCCGGCGCTGTCGCCGTTTCCTCAACTGAGACGTCCTTTGTATGAAAAGGGGAGGGTCCTGTTTACTAGTAAGCCTTAAATTAAGGTGGAATGGGCTTTGGGAGGCGGCAAGCAGCCCACACAGAAGAGGGAATTAGCCACTATGAGACCAGTCAAGAATATTTGGCCGGTCAGAAGTGATATGCGAACATTTTAATGTTTGGAGTAGAAGAAGATAATTTGTACAGAGAGGACCTAACAGCCAAGTTTCTTCTTTTGTCTGGAAGAGTTCAACTCGACAGCCGAAGCAGCAGCATCACAGCAGTGGAGGAAGTGGTTTTGTTTTCCATGCCAACGCAACATATATTAACCAGAGGTGAAAACGTTAGGGGTTTTCCTGGAACAGATGACATCAACAGAGTTTTTTTTGATACACACATTAAGCCTTATCTGTTGAATCATGAGACTTTGAGAGGCTTTGAGAGATTCCTTATATGTTTATTCTTTTCGTTGGGAGGGGGGGGGGGGGGGCAGTTTTCGTTNNNNCGGTCTGTAGTACACTTGTAATCATGATTGCTCCATCCTCCAGTGATGGGAACATTATAGCTCCATCTGTGCAGTGGTGAAGTCTGTTCTTGAGCCATACATTCACTCACACCTTTTTTTTGTGTGTTTTATCTTACTATTAACACTTCTCACGTTGTTAATACTTTTTCTTTTTAGACTTATTTCTTTTCGGGAATAATAAGACAACCATGGTGCTAAGCTTTGAAAGGTCTTTAACATCTTTAGTTGGACAAAGATGTCTGCAAATCAGGAATTGTTTAGCTGTTTATTCACCCTGCTGAGACCATTTATCTTAAATGTATGCACTCAAGCAGTACTCTTATCATTGGAATATAAAAGTGTCTGCTAGGGTTCACACTTTGTCATTTGCCACTTCCTCTCTTGATTTAAAAAATTGATAGCAATGTTTGCAATGTTAACAAACAGTTTCAGTCAGTACCATAGTGTCATATTTATGAAAATAGAAACGTGTCTTTAAGACGTGTTTTTCTCTTGATGTACAGTGTATGTAGCAAACACTACCCAAGCCAAAAGTGAAAAGTTGTGGTGAATATCAGTTTTTTTAAAATATATATTTTATTACTCTCATGGCAGATGCTCATTACCTATTGCAATAAGACGTTGCTGCCCAACAGTTGCACATAGAGTCATCAAACATACAAATTATCTTCATTGTTGTGAAACCTGCTACAGTATATCTCTTAATCAGGGAGACCACTGGTATAAAGCATCGCCACTGAGTGTGTGCATTCAGCTCCTGCACCGGGCTCGCTGCAGAAAACATTCAGTCTGTTATGGAGCTGAGAGAATGCACTCAGCACCTTAAAATAATGTTTAATGTTGTTCTTAGTCGATGTTCAGTGCCGTCATTGGTGAGGCTAATCTAATTCACACACTGTTCAAATTGGTAGTTCTATTTATTCATGTTTTGATTTATATTTTAAATGGTAAAAGTGTTGGTTGTGCTTTGTATAAACGGTGGTGGTCTAGTTTATTAGGAGATCTCCCCCTTTTCTACTTTTGCTTTGATTTGTTTACAACTGATGTCCTTTGTTTCACTAATTTACTTGAATTTTCTTTTGGGACAGTTGTGTCATGCATTTAAGCCTTTATGACAGAAAATTGTTCTAAAGCAGGTATTTTTAAAGGATAATTTTTATTTTATTTTTTGTTACGGTAGATTACTATCGGTCTTAGTATCAGCCACAAGACTAAAGTGAGCACTGTTTGCCTCCCTAAGCCCATGATCATCATTTTTTCTCTACCCTTTTCTTTTTCAAATTTCTTAGAGCAAATTGTCCATCTTATTTCTGTCTTGATCTTAATCCCCTTTCCTTCTTGCATGTCCAATCACTGGGATGGAGCTCAGATTTACCTGTGTCACCTAGCTGACAAGAGCAGAGTCACTCCCAACTCCTTGCAAGGATTCTACCTCAGCTGTTCATACAGATGTTTGGGAATACTGATGCAAAAAGAGAGGATGATAATTTAAGAGTAGCTTGGTTTTAATGTCCTGCAGAGCTGGTGAGTGTGTGCGTGTGTGTATGTATGTGTTCTGTCATTTTGTGTATGTATATGTATGTTTGCCTGTGTGTGTGTTTGCAATGAAGGATGGAAAGCACTAGTAAAAACCTGAAGTTATCATGACCATCTCTCCCAGAATCTGTTAAGAAAGCTGTATGTTATATATACACACATATATAAAGTTATATATATATAAATATATAGTAGGGTTATTTTAAAGTAAGTGTAAAAGACAAAAATGAGAAAATATGTGATCTTTAAATTTACGTCTTTGTTACCATGTACAAATAAACCCTGGGTTTGTAAATATTTGTATACATATTTCTAAACCTGTTTAATTTTTCTATGCACTTTTTTATTTATAATGTTATTTGCTTAATAAAGATGTTAAGATGTTTGAACAAGTTCCATTTTTTTATTATGAAAGTAGAAAAGCTAATTGTGTGCAGCAATAACCTTTAACCAGAATGTATAGCAGCACAAGTATTAAGGCCGCTGTTTTGAGAATTCAGTCATCACATAACAAGAAAAAAGGTTTGCTGTTTTAAGAATAAAGTCATTATCAAGTGAAAAGGTTGTATAGTTTCAAGAATTAAGTCATAAAAGTCAGTTGGCAAGAATAGGATACAACTACATTCCCACAGCAATAATATAATGCACAGCGAGCTATAGGACATTAAGCCTGCTGAGGTCACTTTCTGATGCCATGACTACTTCCTGCGTGACTCATTGTTGCTTCAAAGTTAATCTAATTATAAAAATGCAACTTTCAGTTCCTCAGTATAACACTTTGTTTATTGGATCAACTTGTAATGTCATTTACATTTGACACATTTCTCATGTGACACTCAAAAGACAGACTTCTTCATTCTTCATGAAATTGTGACTTGATTCTTGTAACAACCACTGCAAATGAGGTTATGTTCTCAGTATGGTTAATCCTTGACCTGAATTGTCCTTTACACCCCGTCAAGTCAAGTGTTAACATTGCAAAATAATGCATGTCTAAGTAATGTTCTCTAAGAGCCCTTATAGTATGGCTTGTATTATTATGACATTTTAACATTTTTTTTCTTCCTTCACTGTGGCCGTAGTATTCAGACGTTTCAAGTGTTACAAAAGCCTTTAAAAAGAAATCACATTTGTTGGCCTTATTCATAGGCTATTCATTTTATTTCATTATGTGCATAAAAATATACAAAGATGCATAAAGAGGTTTTAAAAAAACATTAAAATATAGAACCAGAGCATTTCATCTGAGTGTACAAATGAAGGCACTTGGTGCAAAAGGTGTTAAATAGGCTTTTCCTGTTCTTTTATACATGTTCCTGTAGGTGTTTGCATGCTCAGTGTAGCTGCCACTTTAAACTTCTTTTTTTAATTAAGTATTGCACTTTTTTCTGATCAGAGCCAAGTATGATAATATTTAAAAATTAAGCAATACAATCCTACATTTCCCATTATGCAGTTTAATAGCAATATTCATTTAACCACTTCTAACTGAAAAATGATCATGTAAAAAAATGATCACAATTGAATATATTCTTCACTTTATAAAGCATTTGCCATTTTGGATCTGAATGTTTTCTCTTTGTAATGCCCGAGAATGCAGCACTAATAGTCAGCTGACTTTTAGTATATATATTTTGTATTTATGCTCAAATTTGAGCCTGAATTCTCCCTGATAATTAGTCTATGCTAGATAAGTTGTCTGTTAATAACTAAAAAAGCAAGTTCCAATTAATGAGAATACTAAGGGAATTGTTATTGTTATTAGGGAATTAGGGACGGGACAGTTAAGTCACATGAAGAGGTGATATTAAATCCTTCAAGAGTCCGGCACGCTGGTTTAAGTAATTATAAAGCAGTATCAAAAAAAATTTCCTTCATATCACAACCTATCTGTTTAAGAAGCCTGCTTTCCCACGATTTCTTTGTGGATTCCTGGAATTGGTTGCAGACATCTGAAGTCTTGAAGCCCTGCAGCTAAAGTAATTTGGCTATCATGAGACATGAAAGACACATCACACCTGGATCACATTCACTTCAAGTTTAGCAAGAACAGCGATTGCGTCATTGCGCTCCATCTGTCTGAGCAGCTTCGCCAGGTGTCTCACTGTCCAGTCAGGGTTCCTGCTGGTGACCCCCTCCAACACGGCTTTCAGAGGGCTCTTAATTTCCTTCATAGAGTAGGTATAGGTTATCCAGGGGGCCGGGAAGGAGCAATGAGAAGCCAGATGTTTAGTATTCTTTACTCCATGGCTTTCTGGATCCAACAAAATCACAAGCTCTTCCAAAACATCCAGGTTATCCAGCACTGCCTGCAGAGGTGCTGAGAGGATGTTGGGGCCTACAGAGGAAAGTGATTGCAGGTTACAATACATTATCGTTTACTGATTTAGGGATGGTTTTTTATTGCAGAAATTAAATATGTTTTTAACAGTGTATTGCTTAAAACTAGCTATTGATCAGAACTTTAATGAGCCATTTGTATCTTCATAAGGACTTGTCCTTTTCAACAAAGCCCAGCATCTTTCTACAGTAGTCCAAAATGGACACAATACCCTACTAAATAGCTCTCTCTCTCTCTCTCTCTCTCTCTCTCTCTCTCTCTCTCTCTCTCTCTCTCTCTCTCTCTGACAGACTCCAGTCATATT
>JAOWBC010001592.1:12091377-12110980 GCA_028566105.1 Hypoplectrus providencianus
TCATTCGCTTCTCTGAAGTCAAACCAGCCGCCCCAATAGTCAAAGTCAAAGTCTCTTTATTGTCAATAGCAACGTATGTACAGGACATACGTAGGATTGAATTTTCTGTTCTCTCAGACCCGTAGTGCAAGATAAAAATAAAGAATAAATCATAAAAAAAAACTCCTATAAAAAACATCATAAGAGTCAGTTCAAAGCAGGGGCGTAGGGAAATAAGGGCCAGGGTGGGCCAGTGACAGCCTGATGAATGAAACTGTCTCTCAGTCTGCTGGTTCTGGCTCGGAGACTCTGTAGCCTCCTCCCGGAAGGTAGCAGGCTGAAGAGGGTGTGTGACGGGTGGTAGGGGTCCTTGAAGATGGAGAGGGCTTTTCGGTTGAGGCGGGAGCTGTAGATTTCTTTGAGGGGGGGAAGAGAGGCTCCGATGACCTTCTCAGCCACTCTCACTGTGGGTTGGAGGGTCTAGGCTCAATATATGTAGTGCGCGAGTATTGTAATAATTATGTTAAATCAGTCAACTGCTCATTATAAACCCCTCACTTGTTATTCTTTCACTCTTTTTATATATAAAACGTTTACCTGCAGAGAGGATATAAATAAAAAAAATATTAAAATTAAACGGTCTGTTTCCAATCAATAATTTTACTTCAGGTACATTCAACAGAACCCCAGGTACCTTCTCACTATTTACAGAACTTTTTACAGAGGAAATTCATTAGAAAATGCATCTGAACAGTTAATATTCAAAGGTATTTTATTATGATATTCCACAGTGAAACGTTCTGTAAGTTTTTAATTTTTGATTAGAAACAGACTGTTTATTATTATTGTTTTTTAAATATATATAATATTTTACTATACACTCTATATCCAAAGGCGTTTTATCACAAAAAGAAAAAAAGTTCCACAGTGAAGAGTTATGTGAATATCATGCAATTAATTTTATTTCAATATAATCTGGTATTTGGCCCTGTTTGTGCAGCTTGCTTCACATCCTCACTGCAGGTAAGCGTTTTATACAGAAAATAGGAGAGAAACAATGACAAGTGAAGGGTTTCTCGTTCAGCTCGCTCTGAGTAGACTTTTCTTTAAATTTTCATTTTAGATTTAAAGGAGTCGCAGAATTTGAAATGTGTAACCGAAATAAATAAACAAATAGCGGAAATAATTAGTCAGATCAATGATCAACGAGAAATAACCTTGTCCTGCATGTACTTACTTGAGTAAATTTACTCAGCTACACTCAACAACTACTGAAAAGTAACATCATTAATTGTCACATTGTTTTTTTGTTTGTTTGTTTGTTGTCAAGTCACGTCAAGCTTTGTCAAGTCTGTGGACACAACCCAGTGATGTAATCCTTCTTCCCCAATAAGTATGTTGAAAAACCCAAAACTCACAATAATGTCAATGGGAGATTTTGGTCTTTCTTAATTTGGAAAGCCTTTTTAAGAGCCACTTGAGACAGCCATTTCACAGGATGACTAATTCCTTCCATTGTGAGTAAACTGACCTTTTAATGTCAGTGAACTTTGTTTGTGTTTCCATATGTTTTCCCGAAGGTCCCAGTCCCATTTTATTAATATACATTATTGAAGTTATAATAAATGTCATTCCCTTGTTTATGTGTTTTTGAAATCCTAAATGTTAAATCAGGATTAATTGCAGTACATATTTTCCAAGATAATAACTTAAGAGAACATTTGCATCCTTTTCATTTCCACAGGAACTGCTGAGTCGCTCGGAGAATACACTGTGGAAAGTATTTGCTGAGGCAGCAGAATGACAGAGTTAAAGCTCCAAAGGAAAGGCTCCCCCTCTTTATTTTGATACTCTTGACTTTCAATGGAAGTATTCAGTGTCTTATGTCTGATATCCTCCCCTTAGCTCATCTAAGTTTGAGTGTTGATGTTGTGGTTATTTGTTGGAAAGTGTTTGCTTTGACAACTAGTTTGTACATTACTTGATCTAGATGCTCTCATGGTGGGTTGTGTGTTTGTTAAAATATGAAGCTGTCACAAATAATAAATAAATAAACAGAGAGAAACAGGAAAACTGAAAGTGAACTCACATCTTATGTAAGTGCTTTTTTAAAAGTCTTAGTTCACACAGTGCAGTTAAGGTATGTACACAAAATGTTAATATTCTGCTTGTTGGATTTCAACATTCTTTGAGTTCTCTGCCTTTTTAGTGTTTTTTTAATTATTTTTTTTTCAGTGTTCCTTTTGCTTGCAATCAATTTTTTTACGCTATTCAATGAAATTCATTTCAATTCAATGAAAAAAACCTTTTCATATGGAGGGGCTTAGTGCTCCTCCTGCTCTGTATCGGTTTTTGAAATACTTCCATGTATCTTTATACTTCGACTCCATTACAAATATTGTACTTTTTACTCCACTACATTAAACTTCCAGCTTTGAGCTGAAGATTTAGCATAAAAACATGGTTATTTTTATAATGATTACAGATTTTTTACAAATTTAACTACACAACAGTGTATTAACATTGCCCCGACTTTGACAACATATAAATGCTGCTTCTATACATTTGTCCATAATATTATTTCCAATAATATATTTGGATTTTATAAAACAAGTTGAAGGGTGGCGCAGTGGTTAGCACTCATGCCTTACAGCAAGGGGCTGAGGGTCGCGAGTTCGAATCCAGGGCTGGGCAATTCTGTATGGAGTTTGCAGTTTCCCCCCCATGGGTGCGTGGGTTTACTCCGGGTACTCCGGTCCAAAAACCTGCACATTAGGTGAATTGGCAACTCTAAATTGACTGTAGGTGTGAATGTGCGCGTGCATGTGTTTGTCTGTTTGTCTGCCCTGCGATAGGCTGGCCACCTGTCCTGGGTGTACCCCGCCTCTGGCCCAGAGCTGGCTGAGATAGGCAATCCTGCGACCCGGGATTACCTGGATGAAGCGGTTAAGACAATGAATGAATGAATGAAAACAAGTTGAGTGGGAAGTTAACGATCTAAATACTTTTTCCACCACTGCCTGCATGACTATCCTTTTATAATATGTCCTCAGGTCTTTAATCAATGCAAGAGCCTTAGAGCCCAATGATCATAACCATCTGCTGCTGCTCATGTTGTTTTTTTTCCCTTTCAGTGTCTCTATGTTATCATGGTTTGAGAAGGGACTATAATTTGGATTTATAGGAGGCTTCGGGGGTCATAGGTCTTCATGGCATTGCCCAAGATCGGACAGGGGGACAACAAATGCTTCTGCCCTGCTAACCAAGACCTGTCATTGTAAAACATAAGACAATGGTTTGGATTTAGCAAAGTCTGGAATGTCAGAATGTCAGCTGCTCAGCAGCTGAATCATTAGGGGAACTCTCCAAAGCTGTGAAGCTCCTGACCTCAAAACATATTTCATAAAAAAAACATCTTTCTAGCTATTTTTTTAGCAGTGCATGCAGCATTAAAAAAATAGTCCTCAGCCCTTTTCACCACATTTTCTTCATTGGTTGATTCCACTGAAAACATTTCACTTTGAGGTTTGCTGGAGAAGCATTTTCCAGGGTAATTTATCACCCTAATATTCCAAACCAATGTGATTTGATTGCAGGCTGCACCAAAAGCAATCTGGGACGCTGAAAACCATGTATGGTAAATGCAGAAATTTTTTTTCTGCATTTACTAGAAACATTTTTTGTTGTTGTTGTTGTTTTTTGTAATTTAAAGAGATTGTTGGTTACATTTGGGACAGACAGTCACATAGTTCAAAAAACACCTAAATGGTTTAATACTGAAGTTAGAAAACTCAGATAAAAGAACTAGGTTTCTGGGAATAACAGGAAATAAAAAGTGCCAAAAGAAAGTGTCAGGAAATCCTTTATCCTGTTGATGTTACTGACTGACTGCAGGGTAAAGTTAAGCACTACTGGACATTAACCCTTTTCATGCAGTGTGATGAAAGCTTGTTCTGGAATCTTTTGAGTGAAATATTAACTGTATAAATGTATAAATATTGATTTAATTGTCACATGTGGAATATGATGGGAGGTGGTTCTGTGTGGGACTGTTTGTTGACTGACTGTAGATGCTTGGCAGTCTTTAGGGTGAACGTAGATACATACACTGCGTAAAATAAGTTTTAAAGTTCTGCTGACACCATATTTTCATCCATACATATAAAACAAACCAAAACAAATCACAGGTGCAAAAAAATATTTTTTTAAATTATTTTTATTTTTTTATTTCAGAAATTAAGTTATGTGTAATAATGTGAAATGATCCAGGGAAAAGAGTTAAACACAGGAAAGGGAGGTTCAAAAGGGTATTGAAATCCAAAACATTAGCTGAAAACTATTTGTAATAAAAATAAAAAATAAAGAAAATCCTGCCCCTGGTCAATGCAAATTCATACTGGCTGGTTCAGTCCCAACTGATGGTGTCTCAAAACTGTGACTCATTAGCAAGATGTCAAACAAGAAACATCTCATGATGGGTAAAGGCAAAGAGCTCCCTTTACCTTTTTGTTGTAAAACATTCTGATGGCTTTGGTGACAGAAGGATTTCTAAACTCCTGAATGTTCATGTGAGCAAGGTTAGGGCCATACCCATAAGTGGTGAACGTCATTTGACCATGAAGACCTGGAACTAGCAGGTACAACTGTGTCAAAGAAAACAATAAGTAGTTACCCAACCACCATGGCCTGTATGGGCGCTCACAATACAAGACTCTCAAAATCACAAAAGAGGGAAGATTTAGTTTCCTGGAAATCAAAATCTTCCAGAACCCTGCCTTGTGATGCAAAATGAAATAACTATTAACAGAAATGTGCACATTCAGTGGTTTCTTATTGTAGCAACAAAATAAAAATACAAAAGTGGAAGTGGGCTCACATCTTCACAGATTTCTTAGTCAGTGTTACTTTTTAAATTGGTTAATGTCCAAGGTTTCTGATATTCATTGTCTCTTTGAGGGACATTTTTCCAATCCTAATTAATGTAAAAAAAAAAAAAAAAAAAAAAAAAAAATCCCAATGTTTTAATGCTATGCACGTCAGGGTAATCAGAATGTGCCTGAAAAACATGAACACAGAAAATGTCTAGTCATCATCACCACCATGGTTTCTAAACAAAAACCCACAGACGTTGTTGTAAGCAGTTTTTAGTTTAAGGAACTAAGAACTTGAGTCACTTTCTGGAGGATTTTCCAAGCAGTTATTGTGTCAGCCAATCCATGACTGAAAAAAAAAATAAAACAAAAATAATAACAAATTCAATTGTACAAAAAACAGACAAAAATAAATAAAATATCTGGCAAATTCTTCAAAAATTATGTAAATTAACAGTTTCCTGAAAATAAAAAAAATAAACAAATATATATTTTTTGTCAATTGATCTTGGGGGCCCCCTAGTGGCCGCGGGGCCCTAAGCAGGTGCTTAGTTCGCTTATACTGTACCTTGGGCCGGCTCTGCTCTGAGTTCGAAACCCTCCTCCAGAGTCTGAGCTTGGGCGCTGGTCCGGTCCCAGTCAGGGGCGGGTGTCCCCACAAACAGCAGGAGAGCGGAGGAAGAGGAAGTATTATTTTACCCGCCCTCAATATTCTTGTAGATTTTTTTTTTTAGCAATCATAATACTTAATTGTCTTTCTCGGCAACGTCGGTGGTTTTTTTCCCTCTCCCAGGTACTGATAAGCAGAGAAGGACGCTTATGATACGCCTAAAATAGTTTGTTTTCATTGTGCCATTCTATTATGAGATTTATTTTAAAAATGAATATTTGAAATGATAACATTTTAAAAGAAATCAAATAAATTGCCGAGCTATAGCGCCCCGGAAATCACATGACTTGATTTGTTTACATTTTACAAATGGGTAAAGCTAGTCAGCTTTGAAGTCAACCTCCTTGTCGTCACGCGCAGGGTAAGTGTCGCTTCAGCTAACGTTAGCATTAGCTGCAGGCAGTGCAATGTTAACAGTGTGCTAACTAGCCGTATCAATAGTTATTCGGTATATTACCTGCATCCTTGTTGTTAAAACAGCTTCCATGGTGACAGCTGGTTTAGTGTGTTCCCGCTATAGTAGAGAGTCTATATCTACACAGTGTCACTGCTTCTCCTACTAAGATAAATCTGTGGAAAGGGCCTCTAAAATGATCAAAGGTGCTGCATCAATGCAATACATTTTTTAAAGTGGGTTATTTAAGTTAGAAATCGTTTAAATAATATTTGATACAATGAGTAACCCATGAACTGCTGCATAACTATCTAAAATTCACTTTATATATAGTCAAGCTACGATTGGTCCCGGACCTATGATCCTATACTTTGGATTGCCCACAAAGTAATACAAACACAAATATTTAATATAATAAGTTATACGGTTTAATGGTAAAAGTGGAAATGGTTGCCCCGGCACTTTCATTCACATTTACATCTACATGTTTTATATCTGTAGGAATTAAGCCAAGATAGCTGTTGTAGGATGGTTTATTTGATGCATTAGTACTAAAATGTGGATTTTTGATCCTTCAAAGCAGAAAAAAACATCTTTATTTTGTTTCTTTGTTTGTTTACACACACTTAAAGATACTGAATAAATACATATGAGGACTTCAGGAAAAAAAACATCAGTCATTTAACTTTAGAGAGGTATGGCAGTTGCTGAATACCAGTTGGTATTTCCACAGCATATTAATGTCTTTGAACTGCAACTAATAAATTAAGCAGCCACTAAAAATACAGACAATCCAGAAATAAAGAAGTAAAATGAAAAGGAAAATTAACTTTTGTTAAATTTACCATATGTCACTAACTACACCAGTGGTTCTAATTCCTTTAAGGGACCCTTTCTCTTTCATTTGGTAAAGTGACAACCCCAGACTTAGTATTTTATAGTTATTTCATTTAATTATCAAACATAAAACAACCCTTAATCTGTGCAATTAAATAGTGAACACAATACCTGCAGGAAGTTTATGGGTGAAGAGAAAAGGAGAGGAATCTTGAGCAGGTTATTTCCTGTGAAAGTTGCATCATATTTTCATAATTGCATCATACATTTTATTTATTTATTTATTTTAGAGAAGTGAATCGTGGCTTCTTCTAAGTTGTTACTTCTTTATTCCAAATTCAGTTTTTTCTGCATGTCTGATGCTTGTCCGTTATTACTTTTTGACTGTGTATTTTTCTTATGCTCAACAAGCCTGTTACGCAGAGAAGGATGACTGAAAAAAACTTTTTACCGTTAATATCCTATATCTGTCTTATACCTCCAAACTCCATAAGCATCAAATTTAATTTAGTTGTCCTCACAAAACTGTGAAAACCTTAACCATGTATCAACTGTTTGTCAACTGTACATATAAAAAAAAGTTATCACCCAGTCTTTTGAAAACAAGAGGGCCCTGTGACCATTCATGATGCTATAGCGACCCCTAGTGGCAGTGGGGCACCAGTGAACTAGACAGGATATCTCTGCAAACCTCTCATCTTTAATAAGCTGTCCGGTAAGATTTTGTAGTTTTAATTAAATGCAACTGTTACATAGTACTCTGTGTGGGATCTGTCTACCTTTTGTCTAACAAGCTGTGCCAATAATTCTGAAAGTAAGAGGGAAGATGCCTGCATCATTTGACAAACAGGAGCTGTGATGTGGCTTTAATGCACGTATATGACCTAATGTCAAATGGTAAACACTTTCAGTACCTTTCCTGACATGTTATTGGAAATTAGTGCTGCATTTTCATACAGTGACTGTGAATATGGATCAGTTTCAGTTTGTATAGGAGTCATTGCAACACCTGTGCTGCCCCAGTTTGTGCCCTTCATCTGTTTAAAACAATGATAAGTGTTGTTGATGGATCATCAGAAAACCTTTTTATCTGCTCTGTGACTCAGATGTAATCGAAGTCCACCAGAGACACAAACTACAGCTTCACTCATGAGAACTTTGTGTAAACAGAGGTGTGTGTTTGGCTCAGATGTGTGAGTTGTACAGGTATGTGCTGTTGATGGTCCAGTTAGGAGGAAAGTCCTGCACTGCGTGGCTTTTTATGTGTCTCTGCATGGCTACCAGGCTGTTGCAGAACTCAAGGCACACTGTGCACCGGTAGGGCGTTGCCCCTCCGTGAGTCCGCAGGTGCTTGATCATGGCTGAGTAGTCCCGCGAGCGCTGACCACACAGACGACACTCGAAGGGTTTCTCTCCTTTGGAGCAGAAGGAAGAAGAAGAAGAAGAAGGGATCAGGAGGGCACAGGGAGGAAGAGAGGTGTACTCACATGGGAGATGGTCTACACCTCTTGGGTAATCTAAACCATTTGGTAGTTTAATATATTTTCACTTTATTGCAATTTATCCCGTCTACTTTTCCCCATTTTGGGATGAACTGACTATTTTAGATTGAAATCAATTAAATTGTAAAAGTAAATCCTTTGGATCGACATCAAAAAAGTTTAAATAAATGTTTTATGTCGATGCAACAAAAACACAAAATATGAGTTATCAGGGCATCAATTACAACACTAAAAGTTAAAAGCAAATCCTCTTTAAAATATAAGTGTGTGAGAGACAAAGTGAGAACAAATCTGAGTTCTAAAGGATAAAATAGTAGTATGCTGTAATGATTTGCATTTGACTGCAACAAATTTCTCTCAGAAGTTCTTGTTTAAGGGTCACATTTAATTCTGAATGCAGAATGATTCTGAAAAAAAAAAAGGAAAAGTGGCCAATCATGAAGATTCATGTTCAGCAACATTCATGTAGTTTAGCATTTTCTACCATTTTAAATCGATGAGATTTATGATAGCTTTTCCACACTTCCTGTTTTTGATTTTTCGTTTATGCTTTAATGTCTAATGTAGTAATTGGACATTTATTGCTTTGCATGCACATTTGCACATTTACTTATATAACTTATTGGCTTTCATTTTTTGCTAGCTTTCTTTTTCGTTTAACCACATGCAGTAATTTTGTTATTTCCACTTTGCAATGTGGCCATTTGCATAAAACACTGCCTGACAAATATAGTCATAGTCAGGATATTCTGCTGCCTGCCACTTCTGTGTCACAGCTATCAATTTATTGTCATACAGTTGTATGGGAACACTCAAAAAGTCATGATGTTGATTGTTGATTGAATGAATTTTCGATCTCATGCAAGTTTCAAATCTGCAAGTTTCAAATTCCTGTAAGGTGTGTTTGATAGTATTAAAATGAGTGAACCCTGTCAGCTACCTGGAAGTTGGTCAGGAAATCTAGACTGGTGTGGAAAAAATTAATCATTAATGCTTTGATCTAAAAACATTAAAAAGGGCTGACACATTCCAATAAGTTAAAATAATAATAAAAAAAATCTTATTTGTTAGAGTAAATGAGAATGAAAATTAGTCACAAATGCCCTATTTCAAAGTTAATTTGCCGTCGTTACAGCAAACCTGTCTCTGATCTCACGTACTTCACAGACTACTATTACGACTCTCAGAAAAGCTTTTTGTCCTAAACTACGTCCTTACCTGTGTGAACTCGGTGGTGTGTATCCAGTTGATGTTTCAAGCTGAACTTCTTGGGACAGTGCTGGCACTGGTAGGGTTTTTCTCCTCTGTGTTCTTGTTGATGTTGGGATTGTTGCCTGTGATGCGCCGCATCTCCTCTTCCACAGAACTGACACCCTGCGCAAACAACAGGATGAGGGAAAACTGGTCAAGGTGTGAACATTGTGGTTGGAAATGAGAGGTTGGGCTGTTAACAGAAAACATGATTATTTAAGATATACATCTATGCTTTTATTCCACTCAATGTGTGAATTGTTTAGTGGTGAAAGTTGAGTATTTCCATATGATGCTACTTTACACTTTGCAATATTGGCCAATATTGATTTATATATATAAATGGTGGATGGATCAAGTTACTCACCAGTCTGCCTCATTTTTTAGTACTTATATCCTAATATTTTGATGCTAATACTATAAAAGTAATATTTTGAATGCCACAGTATTTCTTCACCTTTGTATTGTAACTCTTCTATGCCTGATTCATACAAATCATAGAGGCAAACAATTAGGAGAAAAAGAAACACATTAAAGAGAAATGTGAACATCAAACCACCAGTATTTCCAATAAAATGCAATCAAGTACACCTAAATTATTTTAGAGCTGCTTAATTAACTGATTAAGAAAATAATCTGACTAATGATGTGATCAATTAATCATTAACGACTCTAGTTTCAGCGTCTCCAGCTTTTTCTGCATTTAAATTGAAAAGCTTCAAGTTTTGGACTGTTGGCCAAACATTTGATGATTTCTGCATTTTTCACTGTTTTCTAACATATCACAAATTAAATCATTCATGAATTAATTTCTGTTTTGCCTAAATTGTAAGCAACAGTCATAATCAATGGATCAAAATACTACGGCACCTCCTTGAAATGCAATTGATCATAATGCCAACAACAACAAAAAACATAGTTTATTGCATATGCTTTAAAAAGATATATTCAGGTTTAATTATTGTTCAGAAGCTAAAGTCTATGTATATTCAGCATCCTGTTGCAAGACAATAAATTCAGTTAGTACGAACTCACTTTCCTGTCACTCTGCATGTGTGTCGTCTGCAGCCACATCGTGTTCGGTTTAGAGTTTTTAAAAATGACAAAGGTGTGATTTTGAGGTTTATGTAGCAGCACAAACTGAAGCCTTTAGTGCCTTATATATATATATATATATATTTTTTTTTTTTAGGGTTTCTTAGGTGAAAACATGGGCCTCATACTATCGACAGGATGCTGAAATAGGTAGGGGGTGTACTGTAGTAGGGGAAATTGAGAGAATAAACCACAACAATTGAGCACTCACCACTCTAAAGGCAACATGCAAAGACTGGTTGTTATTAGCATGCTTCCTGTCCAATATTTCTCCTCATTTCTCACTTTAAAACATCTCATAAAGATAAAGCTTTAAATTGCATTGGCCCTATTGACATAATAGTTGTATGTATTATACAGTTAGGTGCTTGCTTTACTTTTTGTTGTGCTGTTTGTGTAAGGGTTCATTCGCAGAAACAGACATCTGTTTTACTTATTTTCCTGTCAGGAAATATCAGTCGAAGTGGTGTTGCTTTAATCTTTTTAAGGATATTTTCTATCTGTCTTTGCACACTGACACTCGTAAAAGCTTTGACGTGAATGTAAACTCATAAACTGGGTTAGAAGTACGTAATAGTATATTTTTTATTCTTATTATTAGTTATTCTGCTGCATTGGAGTAGAGCTCTTGTAAAGCACAGTTTTACCAAAGCCTTATCCGTTTGAGTATGAACATCATGTTCCATCAGATAAAACATGTTAATCAGCCTGATTGTACTGTCATACACTGCACATAAGCACGTACACACGCAGACAAACAGAAACACACACGCAGACTGCTGTTTCAGCATGATTTTATACTCTTGCAGTGACTTTTATACTATAGTCTTTTTCAAATGAATCAGTATGTACCACTGTTAAGATGCAGTGCATACTGTACTGCACATATCTAGTTGTATCGAGTAACCACACTTATGCTCCTGCTGCACCATGCTCTCGAAACCACAACTCTATCACTTTCCGTTGCGTAGCTACATAGCTGGAGTCTGCAGAGGTTAGAGGTCACGGCAAGAACCTGCTTAAAATCTTGTTAAGTTGATGCACAGGACAGTACAGCACTAATGGAGCTGGATAGTGATACTCATGCATTCAGTGTGATCATTAAAAAGCTGTGAGTTTTCTGTGCTGATCTTATAGTTACCTGGTGGCGTGGAGGCTGACTCCCGCAGCAATGAATCACCGGGGACGGTTCTTCTGCAGTGTCGGCAGTCCTTAACTCTCTCTCTGCTGGCTTTGGGCGCCTCACTGTAACTGTTACAAATACATGAAATACATTTTCTGATTGCAATAAACTCCACTGATCCTCCCTTTAAACAGTGAAGAAAGAAA
The DNA here is from genome assembly GCA_028566105.1 of Hypoplectrus providencianus. Taxonomy (NCBI): domain Eukaryota; kingdom Metazoa; phylum Chordata; class Actinopteri; order Perciformes; family Serranidae; genus Hypoplectrus; species Hypoplectrus providencianus. Next base: position 12,103,306 of record JAOWBC010001592.1, read on the forward strand.
CTTTTTACATTTTTGCTCAAAAGCGATACATCAGAGAAATGCTTAGCATGTAGAAGTCTCCCAGTCTGCATACATTTTACACATAATGTGTTATCAGAGATTACATCCTTTAAACACCCTTTCCTTCCTCTCCAGTTCCAACCACAAGATATTTATAGTGCATGTTCGGGGTAAAAGCTCATTTAACTTCACGTAATGTGAAAGTACAAGGAGCAGGTTAATGAACAAGAAGTGTGTGAAGGAAAGTGAATGAACAGAAGAATTGCTGGGGTTTTTTTTTCCACAAAATGTTTTGAACAATTTCATGTGGTGCAGACGGGGCCAGTCTAAACACTGAAACTGTGTTTCAGTGGGTGGAAAATCTTGAATTCTGCAAAGGAGGGGAGAAAATCAGGGGGCTCCCCTTTAACGCTGTTTAGTTACACTGTGTGGAACACTGTACACCATGCATAGACTTGACAAAAGTGGGTAGATAACCCAAAAACAAAGTGGCTTTCACACTATCTTGTACCACAACAGAGCAGTGGTGAAGTCATACAAAATTAGAAAATAGTTTGTTTTAATCAAACAAAAATATTTCAGACGTTTATGAATATTTATTGGAGAATTAAGTTATTGTGTAACTGGTCTACTAAGATTATAATTTGTAAAAAAAAAAAAAAAAAAAAAAAGTTGAGTGACTAGGAAAGGCAGGGAAGGGTTAACAGGTGAAACTGCTCTGGAAAATGCAGGAGGCTGGATCGCACACAACAGCAGTGAGTCAGGTAGCAGAGCTGTCGCAAGGGAACAATTGAGCAAATTAGGGGATTCCAAATGACTGTGAGAGGAAAATAGGGAGACAATGACTGAAAATGAAAAGCAGTAGTTTCCAAAATCAAGTCCGAGTGCAGACTTACCTCCGCTCACTGGTTTGAACGGTCCCAGCTCTCTGGCTGGGCTTCATTCTTTTCAACAGCCCTTGCTTGATGATGCTCCCCATCCCTGTCGCCCCAGGGTAAAGGTTTTGTGTATAACGTGGATAAAAGCCTGAGTAGCCCAGCACGGCGCTGGGAACGGGGGTTTGAAAATGCTGGCTGAGTAAGGGGAGCATGTGTGGGTTGGAGAGGGAGAATGGGTATGCTGCAGAGGACTGGCTCTGGGACTGGAGGGGGTGACCTGCCAATAAGGTTGAATAGTTCTCGGCTATGCGCCTCAGGGTGCTCACAGAGCTCCACACGTTTGTAGGGAAAGCCCAGGGGGGAGCGTAAGAAGAACTGCTGCTGGCAGGCTGGGCGATGACGCTGTCTCTGCTATAGGATGTTGAAGTCGCAGGGTGGAGTTTGGGCTTCTTTGCTGGGGATGTTGGGCTGACGGGTTTCTTTTCAGAATCAGAGGGTGAGAGGTTTTCTATAACAATGCAGTCACTTGCTTCCTTAACTGGGGAGGAAACCTCTTTGAGTTTCTCCCCTTGAACTGGACTTCCTTTTCTTTTCTGATCTTTCTCTTCTGCACTGTCTTCTTCTTTTACATGTGTGATTTCTCGTCTTTTGCCCGCTTCTGCGGCTCTGTAGTGGAGATTGTCCAGCTGCTTCCGGCACTGGTCCTCAAGTGGCCTCATCTCCAACACCTGAGCAGCTTTCAGGAGCAGGTGCAGGTCATCCACAGACACCTCCAGAGTCTGTGTGTAGGTGAAATCTAGAACTTGCTGGAAGGTGTGGGGGGAGAAATACTCCAGAGTGCAGTGGGCTGGGCTGTCTATGTCTGCCTGGGCTAGCTGCTGCGCTAGTCGTCTGCTGGCACAAGCCAGTACGAGCCGATGAGCCCTGAAAGTTTGACTCTTTACCGAGATGATGGCATCACAAAGTGACCCTGAGCGACGTAGAATGTCAGCCTGCTGCAGGAAGTGGAAGTATTGGGTGTTGTTGATTCGGATCATTTCCGAAGCTTGTTGAAATATTATCAAAAGTCTGAGAAGAAAAAGTCAAAGGGAAAAAAAAGATCCTATCAGATAATGCCCACTGTTAGTTGTTGGTGGTTGCCAGGTATGTGACATTTCTAGAAATGCTAATTTGCATGTAGGAAAATCACTTTGCAAATCAGCAGCAGGGATTGGCTTGTGATTAACAGATAATGTCTCTGTGTTTTTTTTTCAATCATTTCCAAACTGTATTTTCTGTAATGAGAGTTGAGGGGGCAGAATGTTCCCAATGTAATTTCACTATTTGTTTATATTATGATAAGCTTGTACAGCAGTGAATTTTAAGTTAAAACTAGTTTATAAAATAAAAGACTTTTTGATTATTTGCAGACAAAACTCCTCAATCAAAACTGTGTCTACAGATCTGGTTGATGTGTGGAAATGTACTGTGTTTTCTGAAAGCTTTGATATTCGGCGCTCACATACACACTCTAAAGCCACAAAGCCCGAACAGTATATGAAACCATGACTAATGACTGTACACGAGTAAACATGAGTAGAGTTTGAATGTCAACAACAATAAGACTGTATATAGATGTGACAAACATCGAATGCAACGGTGCGCAGGGGTGGAATATGTAAATATGTAAGTATATGACATGAATACTTGGAATTTTACACCTAAAATTGAGAATACATGGATGAAAACACTGCGGCTTAGTGTCGAAAGTACCGGATGCCTGAGAAGTTGTCATCTTCACACAGTCTGAAGTCTGTAATGAACTTTTATGATTATACAGTGTGTGGTCGGTTTCTGCAGCGGAGGTCACAAGCACTGTGAGCTATAACGGAGCCTTTTTTTTTTTTTTTTTACACAATTGCAACCCCATTCTGTCCTCTGATGGTGACTGTAAATGGAAAGTTGATGCGAAACGAAATGACATTTAGTTGTCTCTTACTGGAATCTTTTTTAACGCGTGTGCATTTTTGCACGCTCTCCAAACTTCAGTCTCTCCACTTTTAAAGTAATTACTGAAGGAATTAAAATAATTTTGCACCACAATAAATTTGGGATTCTTTTTATTTATGTTTTAGACCAAAACCGCATTTTACGCCGAGAGTGAAAGTGACAGTGGAGCAGCAGAAAGTCACTTAGATGAACTGTATTTGATAAGGCCCTGACAGCACGCTGCAGGTTTCAGTTGATTTTTGTTTATGTAAATAATTTATTCACTTAATATTACAGTGACACAATGAGTGCAGTGTTGAGAGCATGTACATGTAAATTATTATTAAAATATAGCATGCATTGATCCGGTGAAGCGTACTGTATCATCTGCATACAATAATATATGAAGCAGCAGAAAGTCTTGTTCCAACAAGACTAACAACCATCACAAGGCATGCGATGCCAGATCACAATTGGATATTCCTTAAATATTACATCATATTAGTCCGGCCAAAGTGAAAATCGTGAATTTCATTTAAAAAAAAAAAATTAAATTAAATTATGCCCTATTAAAAAAAAAAAAACCCGCATGTTATTCAGTGTTCTTTTAAATTAATACAAAATTTTTAAAATAAAAAAAATTCACATAATAAGTGACAATTATCATTACAATATTGATGATTATAATGACAATAATATTACTACTGTCATTGTTATCATAGTGAGGTGTACTTGTATTACAACAGCAGTCATAGTAACGGCACAGTCACAATAGTGATTTCGCGGCTTGATCAATTGTGTGATCAACCATATATTTTAATAATATATTTTTATATTATTTAAATTATAATATTCATTCATGTTGTTTCATGTGCAGGGAGATTTACCATAAACTTTAAAAGTAGCGGTATGCACTATTGCGTTAAGTTGTCTTTTAGAGCAACTGAAGTCTATATCTACAAGCTGCAGGTTCACCAGTTTGTATGACTAATTATTGAAGCTGTCTTCATACTCTTATTGGGGTGATACTCGATGTATATTTTTAAATTATGCATTGAAGTGCTGCATGTAGTGTTAAGCTCCCAAAGTGGCTAACTTTGAAACCGGTGATTTCACAGTGTTGTTAATTTTACTTTCTTTCAAACCATGTCTGAATTGGTTGAATCTTTAGAATATGTCTGATTTTGTAATCGACTGGCTTGTGCAATAATCATATCCCCCCTGGCGTTGCTCCGATCTACAATGCATTCTTGCAAAGTTGTGACATAGTTAACAGTTCTTTGCAGTCACAGTACTATCTTAGCGGGGGGGAAAAAAAAACCTTGCATGCAAAAGTCAGATTTACACATCCTTTGACGGGACATGAGCTTACAGCCAGCCTCCCCACAGCTCTCATGTAAAGGACAAGGCTCTAAAGCAGAAAACTTTGAAGCCTCCACAGGCAAGAGATCAATCATGGTAGACTAGGCTGTGTTTACAGTACATCACAGAAAAAAGATGAGCGGCGTTAAAAAAATAGCTGCTTGTGGTTTAAAGTGACGGAAACTCAAGAAGCAGTAAGCTGTGTGAATGAGACACTTACCGGGTGTTTAGACAATGTTCTCCCTGGAGAATGATGAGCTACCTCGCATCATGACTGAAGTAACTTGTTAAGTGACATGTCTGTCTTGGTACAGGTTTTGGTGAGGGACACGGTGGTTTCCTCCTTTGTCTTTGCAGTCCCTCCTCTTCAACTTTCCTCTGTCCCTTATTGGTTCATTGATTATGATACTAATTCTTTTTTTATTGCTATGATAAAAGATTGTGAATTTGCTAAGTAAACCCGTTCTTTCACTATTCTTGATCATTTTATTTAAAGCATGGAGGAATGATTTAATGTTGCACAGACATCACGCAGTATATCAACATTGCATGTAAATCAAAAATAAACAGAATTAACTATAGAAGTAACACATTCTCTGAAAGTGAGAAAGGCTGCATTTAAGCAAATTCTTAAACTTTGAGTGTGTTTGTGTATGTGTGATATAGAGTCAGAGAGGAGGGTGGTTGGAGGGATATTTGCATGCCCTGCTGATGTACATGATTACCGCCCCTCCTGCATCTCTTGCTGGTCAGTACATTAATAGGCTGTTCTGTGCTGAGACAAAAACCACTTCAAAGACACCGATCTGTGACAGGAAACACAGAGACACAAACCCAGTGGTACCAGTATGCAGGGCTAGGCCTTGCTGAAACGTGCACCCCTGAAATAGAAATATCTTCCTTTTAATATGTCAGATGTCTGTGGGGTGTAAACCTGTAAAAAATAGGCCAACTGTAGAGAGCTGGTCAGTTCAGCAGACCTCGATAGTTGTGTACATTGTGACTCCTTTGTATTCGGCCACTAAAAATTAACTGTATTAACTTACTATGTTAAGCTTAAACAGCATATTTATTCTGTTACTCTATATGTTCAATATTATGGCCATACTTTTTTTTTAAGCATTTTTTTTTCCTGTACCCCACACCGAATTTTTGATTTCTAAAACTGTGCAATTCAATCAGATATGTGTGTATTTATACAAACATGTTAACTGTAATACAACAAAAAAGTGAAAATAGTGTGGCATTTACCAGCTGAAAACTGAGATGGTTCTCCCAGAGGTTGATGGGGACCAAAACAGAGCTAAAAGAGACTAAATTTGAGGGTAATATAGGTTTGAGGACTTGCTTGCAGGTTTTTGTCAAGTTTTCCACGATTAAACATTTCTGATAAGCAGTCATCAAACCTTTAAGCAAGCAAGACAATCCAATACAACCCTGAGTGAAAAAAAGTCAAATGTTGATGACAAACTGAAACAAAAACTAAATAATAAACAGCTAGCCAAGAGTGCTTTCTGTTGTTTTCTCTTCCACAGCTGGGAGGATTGTTGCTGTTGTTAAAATGCAGTTGGAGAGCAGATGGCAGTATTTCTGATGCAATGCAGTCTGATTAATAGGAGAGATGTAAGCCCATGTAATATCACAACGCTAAAGCCCTTTGAAGTCACATCTGCTACATACTGTACCAGATGTGACAGTTTGTTGTTGAAATATTAATAATAAAATTGTTCAGTACCCCATTGACCTTTACTGATAATATAATGAAATAATGTCTGATATTTGACCCTTAATTGTTTGTCACTCAATTATCAACATTTCAAAGGCATTATCTCAACAGTTTCTTTTCATATTCAGCTATAAAACATTTTTATGCCATGTTTTTTAATGTTACCTACACTGTCATTCATGTAAAGAAAATACTGGATAAAGTTGAATGTCATCATCATATCTGTAAAAAAAACATTTACAGGTGCAAACTCAGAAACATAATGCAGGTGTAAAGTTGCAGTGAGTACAAAACAAAGACTTGACAAAGACTTTTAGGGGTTTTTTTTTGGTCATAATGCTTGTATTTTTTATGTCCTAGATGTAAACAGATATACAATAAATAGAATCAATCATATTATTCATTTGTAGAAAAACTTTGGTAAACTTCACTCCCTTTTGTCTGTGCAGTGATGCTTCAGTGTCATGGGTAAACTGAGCAAAGATGCTGATCAGTTTGGGTATTTTCCTGTGTGCTAAGCCATAAAATTGAACGTATTGGAAAATATTTGACACCTGGAGTGGCTGCAATCACACCCCAAAGTTGCATCAACTTAGTAACCGAAATTACAAATGTGTAGCATTTAAACACTCATACATCCTTTATACCTATGTGGTAAAGAGACGTGTGCTTAGTGTTAAACACAAGGCAGTTTCCTTGCAATTGCTGTGATCACAGGTTTGACCTGTTGACATTAGGGTGACATTTTTCTTTTTTTTTTTGTATTTACTCCTAAAGCTGCTGTTACATTTTCATTCAATTTTTTTTAAATTTTTTTTAGAAGCTCTAAGTGGCCTGGCTGACCATAATACAGTGTGTATGTGGTTGTGTGTGTGCATATGACCGTGCATATGTAGATACTTGACATTTCAGGGGTCTCAATTTGAGGCTGACAAAGACTGTCAAACCGCTGGACAGTCTGATCTCATCTGCTCTTCTCAGAGTAATTAGCAATATACCAACACTTAAATGTCATTGTGCACGCCATGGGAGGGAGACAGCTAGGGCTGAGGGCGTCACCTTCCAGTAATAACAAGACTGTCAGGCCCCCCACACCACACTCCACAGCACCTGCTATCCCCTCACTGTCAGTTTACCAATCACCATCAGACCCAGCATCAATGCTGACTCACTGAGGTGTCTAACTGTGTGGGGTATTTGAGGTAAATGCTCGTCTATGCACATTCTGCACCGCTGTGTCCTTCAGCTCCCACACATCTTTTATGATGATAATGAAATTTATCTTCTAATTAAACAAGTAAGCAACTTCAGGTCTGATCGACCTACTGATCTTTTTAATCCGTGCATACTAAGGGGTTTCGTATTGTTGTTTTTGTTGAATGAATCAAAGTGTTGGTGAACTGAACAAAAGACACACTCAGAATGCGATGTGATAAAAGTCAGGGCTAATATGAGTCGTCTTACATTACCACAGTGGCGGTATGTGAGCTGTCGACTTCAGAGGAACCACTACCAAGATGACTGATGTGCGCTGGATGCATCAATGGCAAACTGTCACTGTACAGCCACAGAGCTTTTTCACAGTAATCTGGGTAAGCAGGACTACCCGTCAGTGTTGTGGTTTGGAAGAAGTGAACCTGTGCAGTGCTCGGGGCTGGGGCTTCATGCTTCTTTGTAATTTGTGGGTGAAGGAAGTGTGGGGCCTACCCACGCTAGTTACTGTCAGGTGAATTTGTGCTTG
>JAOWBC010001592.1:12111080-12122143 GCA_028566105.1 Hypoplectrus providencianus
TGGGAACTGTGTCAAGACAGAATGAGTTGGTTTTAATTAAGGGTCTGATGTTTATTACTGCTTATCACAGCATAAAGTGTATTGATAGCATTTGACTGAAGCTGTCATATGCGTAGAAATGGCAGGAAATTAACCCCCACAGCTACAGTATGTCATGACTCATTGCATGGCATAAAGTTGAAAGGAAACTACTCATTAGTTACCAACAAAGTTAGTTTAAAAATGATTTGGACGTACAAATTAAAAGTACAGTATGTCCCTAGTGTTGGTTGGTTCTCTCTGTACAGTACTGTTGTTTTTTGAATAAATATGCCCTGGTGCCTCATTAGCGCTCTTTAAGAGGATATGTTATGCACATTTGCAGTTCAAAGCTGCTGTTTGTTTTTCCACTGGAATATGTTTACATGCTTTTTATCATCTAAATGGGTTTTGATTGATCAGTATTTCCAAGTCCTCTGTGTCTGCGCTCTTGGCGTCTCTGCACTGTCACTGCAGCCGGGGAATGTCACTGAAGTGTTCGTAGTAACATCAATTCTGAAGTCCTGATGACCCATTAAAGGCAAAGTTAAAGGCATCAATCTTGAACACCCAAAGTGTTCTCCTTCCCAACTCAATAAATTACTGATGCTTGGTCAGTGACCCTGCCATGGGAAATATGACACTCAAAGTAAGTCCGCTTTAGAAGTCCATTTCTGCTCATTACATGCATAGCAGTTTATCATAAAATAGATGACTTTACCCTGGACCCAAAGTACTGTTCTAAAAAATAACAGGATTTACTTTTATAAGTAACTACTGGATGCTGTTACGTGGATTGTGTAACAACATGTAGAACATGACATATCTATGTACAGAAATTCAAGTAACTTTTTTATTTTCCAATGAGATAAAAGCATCGGTCCCCTCGGTCAAGGCCCGCAGTTTGACCCATCCAACACAACTCCTACTTGCCCTTTACTGACTTTCACTCTCTTTATATAATCTTAGTTAATGTAAACACCTAATAACAGTGTAAATGGGTTTACATTGGAGTTACCTAAGAAGCTCACTGCTTCTCATATCGAAGCTGCCTTGTATGTGTGTGAATGCAAAGCTGTGGGGCACTGGCCAAGCGACTGTATTTGGCGAGCTGGTAGTGGTAACAGGTTGGAATACATGTTGTGTGACTTTCTATGTGGAGTGGGCGATTTCATATTTTCACAGTATTTATATAGCACTTAGACTTGCTCTGTTATAAAAACAAACAAACATGGAAATCTCACATAACAATGGGGCACTTCAGTACAAACCTGAATGAAATTGAGTTCATTGAAAGATTTATTCATTTCTTCTGTTTTGTTTAAGGCAGTGATGTGATATACATCACATGGATATTGACAAAGAAAGTGAACTCTCTGGCATCACAGAAATTACACTGTGGCTTAAGGAGTTACTGAAACTCCATACTGTGAAGTGAGAGGAAGCCGCATCACACTTAACCTTAATCTTGGTTAAGATTTTTATCTTGTTAAAAGTTTTACTATCAATTTTTTTTGTATTACGTCAATGAATGACTGATACTTATCACAACTGCTTTCACACCTCATGCACTCTTGTAATTGTACTTTAGGTTTCTTTTCTAGAGAATTGATTGAAGGTGAAAAAAAGAGAGAGAAAAAGCAAATTTTCCCAGATGGGTTAGTGGGTTATTCTGACACTCCCTCCCCTTACTGTGGCTTTTACATCATAGGGTTTATTACGCCGGTGACAATCAATTGTCAATCCTCTGCATGTGCCTCAGTGAGATGATGACTACATTAAGTTTCCTAATCATATGACCACAGTGTCAGCCCACTTAAAGGAAGGAAATATGAATGTGAAGAAGCAGACTGTTCCCATGATTGGTTCATGGGTAATCCTGCAGAAATAATGCAATAAGTGTTATAATTATTTTAAAAAAAAATGTGTCTGTAAAAGTAGCATTGTGACTGCAGGTGCTTGAATCAGAACCAGACAAAATCCCCAAGAGGGCAAGTCATTAGAAGCTTTCCCAGTCTGTACATCAATACATGAAACAGACAAAGAACACATTAGGTCAATAAATACGTTAAAGGAAACATATTTGAGGGACGGTGGGAGGGACACGTTACAATGAGAAAAGAAAAAGATTAAAACATATTTAAATAAGATCATATATGACCGATAGGATAAATTACTCAACCCAAACCCTAAAATAATGGTCACTTTGAATGGGTAGGGTCTGTGTTCAGTCAGGAAAAAGGACCTAGAGTAACAATTTGTTTTCTGTAAGGGATCACTGTAGCATTGTCCCAAGGACATCAGTGATAATTCGGTTTAAAGGATGTGATCTTGTTTGTTTGTTCAGCCACTTTCTTTCCCCAGAATTGGGCCCAAGTCCTTCTGCTGAACTCCAAGAAACTTGCAGCACACTTTTTTTTTTTTCGCAGACAATCTGTTAAACCAGCAGATAAAAGAAGGCTTTCAGTAAAAGAATGGTATAAGGCAGTATCCCAAAGGAATTTCGCTTCCGCATTAAATTAACCCTTGGTTAACCCTGTTTGGCAGTAAGTTAGGTATTAGAATCAATTTTAAGTCGGGAGTCAAACACAGCACCAACATTTATATTGTGAATGGTGCTAGCTGTTGGTGAGTCTTTAGTCTGACTAAAATTAATGATCAGGGTCCAAGAAATGATCACCACACAAGTGTAGGAAAGCAGCTCAGCCATTTAAGGAAAGCTTGAGGTCATAGGTGCAAAAACAAACTGTCAACTCTGGAGATGAAAAGTAATGCCAATGCAGAAGTGTCATAGTCTGCAGTTTCTAGACTGGCTGTTCAGTCCTCATTGACACCCGTTTTTATATAATCAACTTACAGCAGAAATACATGTTAACAGCCTGACCCCCCAAAAATGTGGTTTTTATACCAAATGTTCCCTTATAAGCACCTTGAGGGAGGTGAATTTTCACATAACTCAACCCTTAGATTTATATGAAAGCTCAAACTATTATTTTTTTAAAGACTGTTTTGGGGGCATTTTAAATGCTTTATTGGATAGTGATAGTTAGAATGGAAACGGTACACGCTCTACCAGTGTGAGCCACCGAGGATGCCCCTGATAGCTTAAATTTAAACATGATTTAGGACAAGATCATTTTGTATAACAGGCTGCTGCCCTCAAAGGTGAATATCAAACAGACCCTGTTACATCAGCTTTCATAACAAATCATACAAACCCCATCATGAGAATACACCAGCAGGAGTAATTCAATAAGCACAGACACGGTATTTGATGGGTCATTCATTTTTATTACATTATTATTTAGCTTGACCAGTTTTAATTTCTCAGATTGCAAATACAGTTACACAACAGAGAACATTTGCCAAATAGAATATCTGTCTGCTTATTTGTGGAGCATGTCTTTGGTCAAAGGTCTGAATGAAAATGAAGATCAGCTCTCTGAACGATGCATTCAACATCCGTAGGATCAATGCGGTATAATTGAAATCAGACAGACAGAATCAATGTCTAACATTTAGCAAGCTGTGCATAAATCGAGTAATTTGGTTCTACTTGTGCTTAGTGCCCCTCCATGTCAATTAGGCAGAGGCCATATGTCTTTCTATATTTCACATTTCTGAACATTATGAACTTGTCATTGTTTTCTCATACAAGCTTCTATAATTTACATTACAGGTGAAAAGCATGACCCTTGATCCAACTGATTATTACATAGAAATAAAAAATACAGAATAATTACATCCAAAACACAGCATTGTAAAAGGCAATAATGCAGCAATTAAAATCTCAATAACATTGTTTATATTTCATCGGGGAAGTAAGGGGACAGACCAACAAAGAAGTCTAGAATTTGACAGAGGACGTACGTACAAATGTGATTTGAGTAACTACAGTATACACCATTCTAAGTCTGCTAAATGCTGGTAGGAAACCTTCAGTGGTTTGGGAAACACAGGCAAGCTTATTCTCATCTATGGTTTCAGTAGAATCATTACAAGATCAACTGACTTAAACTGTGAACATACAACGTTTTCATTCACTAACGTAGCTGTACAAATTATACAAGGGCTATGACTTCTCTTCACCTGTCATAACACAACCGCAACCTGCAATAAACCTGCCAAACGCGACAAACTGAGGATCAGTGCTAGATCATAACTCTTTTTGCTTATTTCAAAGCAAACTTTACACACACAAAAACAACAACTTATAAGTAAATGACTTTTTCCTCTGAATGAACAAATGCAGGTTTTTTTAAAGAAAACTTCCACCAGGAAAATAAATAAACTGATTTTGGTATGGGATATCTCTCCTATAGCATATAGTTAAAGACTGATGAACAAAAAGCAACATCCCACAATGTGACCTTCCTTTACCAAGATGGTCTGATAGACGTGGCTAAAGGAAATTTAACACTAGCAGTTATCAATCAGCCAGAAAAAAGGGGCAATCCCTTTTTTCACTTACCTATACAGGGTACTATGTTGATCATAAATATGACAAACTATGATGAGTCATTCAGTGAAAAGCTATTTACGAAGAGAGTAACTTAAATATAGCATCTATAGAGTACTAACATTCAAGGTTGTTGAGTCCAAATTTGCCAAACTGGGAGACTAAAAGACAAACAGCATGTTTTAGTGCTTTTATGCCAGAGTGTGGTCTGTTTTTAGGGCACACACTCACTGACACATGACATTACTATAGCTGTGGCCTCTTTCCCCTCCGCTGCTCTGTACAGTAAAACCCGCCACGCTTTTGGTTCCTCTGATCTGCCACACACCTGCCAAATGTGAAAATGAACAGGCTGCTACAGGAAGTGATGAGAAGGGCACCAAGCATGTAGTCTGTCTTTTGGATGTGTTGAACTACTCCTACTAAGATCGATTAGGGGAATGATGCAAAAGAAGATGGAATCTCAACGTCTACCTTAAATACATTCAGAAAGAAGTTACTGTGTCGTTGTCTTGTGCTGGTTTTTACAACAGTCCGTTTTCAATCAGCCATGTTAGGAAAATGTTTCTCCTTCTCGTAACAGCACAATGTACTATTTTTATGTATTATTCCATTACATCGATGCAAATTAATCATAGAAATGTCTACACCTAGTAGTATGTATTTCTTACGATATTTACAGTGTCCTTTTTGAACGGTGACATTTCCGACTTTTCAAAAAGCAATGACAAGAACAACACAAATAAATACAGCAGTATCATACACCAAGTTGTCATGCTTTCATTAAAATAACAGACTTCTGATTATTCTGTTTTACAGTTCTTTAGGTAGCAGTACAAATAAAATAAACTCATTCACTGACTACATTAGCTAAATGGAATATTTGGTATGTTTTGCCAAATAATTAATAACAATATTAAGTGCAGATCCTCAAAAATGGCGTGGTTTTTTTTGTACCACCAGTTCTGTATCGACTAGTGTGGTCTGTTTGGCCTTGTATGTTTTAAATGAAAGCCTAAATGTCTCACACATTCAAAGTAAACACCTCCACATCCTCACTTGATGTCCATGTCTTAATATTAGAGGTATTGTCCAATGTTGCAGTAGCTCAGGGAGGTAAGATTTTTTTACAATTAGCTTTGCCCTTTTAATCACTGAGTGGATTTTAAATTGAGAATTACACCATAATTTAACTAGGCTGTCACTCACACTCATATACACAGATACGTTATATCTAACTGTGGTACAACTTGAACGAAAGAGACTACTACTGAAAAATAAATACTATAAAGCATTATGCACCGTTCAACTTCAGTTTCTAGTGAGGAGCAAAAGGTCAAGTCATGCCACTGGGATGGTTTTCCTGTCTATGGTGAGGTGAATGTTTACAGGATTATGAATCTCTGTGGCATTGCTAATGGAAAGAACAATCCTCAGACTCTAACCCAGAGGAGATTACTACAGGTGGTGTGAGTTTGTATCTCATTATTCACATTCTGCTAATGATGATAGGTTGTTGTTGGACATTTACAATGAGTTTGGGTCGTACCCCGTACTTATTCAGTTACTTTATGTTTGCAACACATCATAAATCCGTCAAAGGGAGTGTAGCTGGGACACCACTTTAAGGAAGAGTTGGGTGGGGGCGTGGGGGACAAAACGTGTGGTCAGGCATGACTTGTTGGCAGCACCGGTACCTCAGTTCATCTGTTCAAAGAATTTGTAGGTAGGGTTTTCATAGCCGTGGTTCTGCATTTTGTTGAGCTGTCGTTCTTCTGGTGTCAGCATGGGGTCGACCTGCTGGGGGGAAATACAAAAGTATAATAATTATTACACACTGGAGACATGAGCAACGTCCACACATTGAACTGGGATTTGAATCTTTTTTTCATTTCCCTTAAAACTTTCGCCGCCCCCCTCTGGCTGTGACAGTAATTACACAAATGTAGCTAACATGCTTTTGTTACATGCCTGCAGTTTAGCTTGTTGTATTTCCCATGAACTCTGGTAGTGCTCTGTAAATTATTCTGAAGGCAGGTTGTGAATATACAAAGCCCCCCTGGGTTAAATGGTAGATGTAAAAACAACCTGCAAGTGCGAATCCGTGCTAACTCAAACTGTGCTCTTGAAATGCAGATTTTTCCCATTTGGGACTTTTTAAGATATCGTTTCTAATTACTACCAAAGTTTGATTTCTGTTTGTGCAGTCGCTATAGCTTCAGGCTCCAATTCATGTTTATTACAAAAAAAGAATGGAATAAACAAGAAGACCATAAGAACAGTTTTTTACCCATTGCTGTGTTGTACAGTGTCCCATTTACAAAATAAAATCAAATCTGAAGGTATTGTCTACAAATCTGTTAGCACGTTAGCATTGAGGTGTTTTTTTTTCTACCATGTGGCCCACACGAGCACCATCTAAATGAGACCTGTGGCAGTATTTTATACATACCAACCGGTGCAAGAGCAGCAAGTAAGACACTACAACTCTGGTGTGATATGTGAGAACACAGAGAGGCTCCACAGGCATTGTGTGAACTCAAAGGAGCAGCATAGTAAATGGAAAAGTCCAACACTCTGTCTTATGTATAGAATGGCGATGTAAGATGACGGCTGCATTGTAGGAAGGCTTCGGAAAGGCTTCTGGGTGCAGAGAGACCCAAAGGCCTTCCACTGTACTGTATTTAATCATCAACTGCCTCTGAAAGGAACCGTCTGGCCCTTTGGGAAATATGCTCATTTATAGACTGGAAACACTGGGAAACAGCTACCCTGGCTCTGTCCACAGGGATCCGTATCTGCCTTCTAGCTCCTCCAAATCTCACTTAGAAACGTTATATCTCGTTTGTTTCATCTGTAAAAGAAATAAAAGTGTCTTCTTTTTTTTTTTTTCAACTAATGACAGAACCAGGTTAGTGGTTTCCCCAGTTGTTTTCAAATCTTTATGCTAAGCTACCATAGCTAACAGGCTGCTAGCTGTAGCTTTACTTTACCAAGTAGATGTGAGAATGGTGTTGACTAAGATTTTTGCAACAAAAGTGAATTATTTTTATTAAGTTTTATTAACTAATCTTAAACCTATAGGATCTTGCCAGTGATATTTTACATATAACATGTCAGAAATTAATGTGCTTTATTAAAATACTTGAAAGCTAGAGAGCAGTACATTAACAAAGGAGTTAACACAATGCTGAGAGAGGTCGGAACTCCATCTTCAATGAAACACATTCGCGATTACTTATTTCACCACAAAAAAAACTAAAGGGAAGCCATACTATACTTGAAGGTATGAAATTAATCTAACAAACGTGTTATGCTTTAGACAGCGTTACTTAGGGTAGTTATGTCCAAAATATACAGGAAAGAAAGGGCCTCAGTTATCTGGAATCATACCTCTACGATGCCGTGACTGATGGTGCCGTATGGCTTCCTGCGCACCAGCAGCAGGCTGATTACCATCACCATGGCGATCGCCACAGCCACCACGAGCAACCCCACCATGGCGCCACGGTTAAACGTCTCCAAGGCATCGGGTTGCTAAAGAAAGAAAAATGTGCAATGTGACATTAAACAGGTTTTAGAAATATTTAGCCAAAATTAATTTCTGTATAAATTCATTACATTTTATACCACTGGAGCATTATGATGCCTATGCTCTGCCCTTACCAGCTCATCCCTCTCGATCTCAGGAGGCTTGTTGACCACCTGCTTGAGCTCCACAGAAGTATTTATCTAAGAGGAGAGCAAATGTGTCAGAAACATTAAAAAAAATAAGATGCACTCAAACAGCACCAATTTCTCTCGCTAAGCATTCCGTTTATTAAAAATGGAGTAAAGACAATATAAAATATAGTCAGCCTGTTAGATCATCATTTTACCTTTTCCTCATATTCATAAGTAGGGCCTCTCTCAGATGTGGTATAATCATATTCCTCAACTGCAGACACTGTGGAGGAAAAAATGGAAGAAAACATTTAGCTGCGAGCAACAGTAACAATACTGGATTGTAGTTATTGTAAACAGGAAGAGGTTCATGCTGCAGTGACACTGACTATCAGCTCACCTTTCTTATTAGACTGCAGTTCTTCAGAGGAGAAAAAAGAAAAAGAAGCATTATCCACAAACGCCTTTTATGTGCCACATATACAATGAGGACACACTGCAGCATGTTAACATGTGCTGGTGTGTGTAAGTAATATGCAGACGTGTGTACCAATGCGGGGAGGGTAAGGCCTGTTCTGGAAGGCTCGCTCCTCTTCCTCTTCATCGTCCTTTTCCTCCTCGCTCTCAGCTGGCAGAAGCTCCTCAGTCGTGCGGGTCTCAGTGAAGGAGGTGATCATGAGCTCACTGATGTCTCCTCTTTCTGCCTTGACCAGTTCCTCTACAGACGCCAAATGGAGGAAAAAAAGGCATCATGATGGATATGTTATGTGATATATTACTATAAAAATACACACAGAGATCTGCAGATGTGAAGACTAGTGCTTACGGATATCATTGTGCAGCTCCTCAGCCAAGGTTGGATCCTTGTATAACAGTGCAAGACTCTGATTCATCCTCTCCTCAATTACATGAAGATGTGTGTACACCTGCAATATATAAAAATCCATTCTGCTTAGGATTTTTTTTCCCCAAGACGGCACACACAGCGCTCAGACAATGAATCTGTGTGAAAAGAGAAGCAGTGACTTGCTTCCTTAAATGAATGAAAAATGAAAACCTTGATAGATTTTCTATGGAGTCATGTGTCTAAAGCTACGTTTGAAGTCAGCAAAGACAGGGCTTTGATCTAAGTTTAATGAAAAGAAGATTGGTAACTGCTTCACCTCTGTGAGTTCAGTATTTATTAACTTATCTGCAGCAACTCTTCAGCACACAATGTTCTGTTCATTTCACGGTCAGCACAAAGGAGCCTCGCACCTCCGAAGCACAGGTGTGTGCGAAAAAGGCCGCACACACTCTCAGACACACACCTGGAATTTCATCTGCTCAGCCTTCTGGGGGTCGACAGCCACAATATGCTGGTAATGCCTGAGTGTGTGTCTGCGGTCCTTCTGCTCCGCGGCCATGTAGCGCTTCAGAGCCTGCAGCACTCGCTCCGGCTGGAGTCGAAGGGAGGACACAGTCAGGAAATGCCAGACGGTGATTTAAAAGGCACCACCGAGAAATAATTTAAAGCAGATCTACCAGCTTTAAACTTTGTACTCTGCGCTCCGTGGAGGGTTTACCTGAGGGGGGTCAGACTGCACGGCAGTAAGGTAGTTTTCCAGGGCCAGGCGGCGGTTGTTGTTGAGTATGGCCTCCACTCTGGCGAGATGAGTCTCCACCAGCCTCTGCCTTTCTCCAGCGACCTGTTCCTCCAGCGTTTGCAGCACAGACTGGAAGTGCTGGTGGAGGAAACATTAGGGAGTAGATAAAGGATGAGTGAAGCTGGAGCTTTAGTTTCCCAGGAGAATTTAAACTTCAGCATAAAGCCGATAAAGCAGATTGACTAGCCTCTGCTTACCTCATTCAGGGCTTGTCGCTCTGACTTTGGCAGATTCTTTGACTGGTTGTCTGCCTCTGCCCATTCCTTCATGATCTAGGGAATTAAAGAGATGTGACACTGGTTAATTTCTACCATAAATAGTTTTGAGATGGTGATTAGTGACAGAAATAAATAGATTTTGCCCAGCTATGGCAATGCAAATGTACTCAAAAAACACAAACATGCTAAAAAATATTTAACATAATTATACAGGATTCATACAATGTATTGCATTGTCAACTGATTTTTGAAATAAAAACTGAGAAATCAAAGAAAAATAAATAGGAATAAAAGGAAATTGTTTCTGTATATTTAGTGTTAACTGCTGAACATTTAACATAAATAAAATAAAAAGCTATCAGCCTTCTCCTTTGCATTAAATAAATGATTAAAAAAAGTCACATTACAAGCACCAAAGCAGGAACAGTGTAACTCAAAGTTTTGAGGCTTTTTTTTTTTTCTTTATCTTGTTTTTTTAAAGCAGATGTCTGGACTAAGAGAGTGATTCAAAATTTGGGGAAGTACACTAACACGTTGTGGTGCTGAGAGTTTGATGAGAATACTGATACCAGGCTGTATCACACAGTTCCTATCAACACTAGCATGGAACGCACACAAGATATAAACTGTTTTTATCTATAGCACGTATATATCTATATGTACATAAGGTCTTTAAAAAAGTCAGTGTTGTCTTATCACGGTGAAAGACAAGAAAACAAGTTTTTAATAACACTGGGAGTGAAAGGGAAATTTTGTGTTAAAATAAAAACCACAATGCTGGCATAACTGACCTTTTCTGTACAAAAATCTAGCTATGGAGGAGCAGTAAACACATAACTGCATGTGTGAAGACACGGTGCTCATCGAAACTGACGAGCGAGATGTCACAACTGCAACGATGAAAACATGGTATTTGTGGTATACTCAAATCAAAGGGACAATCTTGAAGTAGTACAGCTGCTGTTTTGAGGTTCTGGGCTTAGTTATTCTGTGTGTGTGTGTGTGTGTGTGTGTGTGTGTGTGTGTGTGTGTGTGTGTGTGTGTGTGTGTGTGTGTGTG
>JAOWBC010001592.1:12161227-12174566 GCA_028566105.1 Hypoplectrus providencianus
TTTATTTTTGCTCCTATTGCATTTAAATCTCTGTGACCTCATTTAATTATTTTTTTAACAAAAATATTCTAATCAATGTTGAAACAAACTGGGGTTCCATATGTATTTATTTAACCATTTACACTTTTTATAACTTCTACATTTATGTCCCCTCTTCTCTACTCTGTGTCACCTATAGACTATGTATAAATAATGGACATTGTCACCATGACGTCACCACTTGGTTTGTGGACTGAACATTTGAAGCCTCCAGTTTGGCCTTATGGCTGTAGCAATCTTTGTTTTTGGAGACCATATTTAAGCTGTAGAGGAGCGAGGAATTGTCTGTATAAAATAAACTGTTATCTTTAAACAAACTGTACATAAGGGAATTATTTAACAGCTGACGCATTTTGTCTTTGTCCTTGTGTCTTTTAGTACAACTAAAAGCTGAACATTTAAAAATAATAATAATAATAATAATAATACAGCCAAATCATTGGCTAAATAGCCAATCTTTTTTTGGGGGGGGCAAAATGCTTTTTGAGGTATGTAGAACAGAGCAGTTTTGATGAAATATCACTTTCTCAAGATATATTTGGTTTCTTTACTTGACAAAATCATTTGAAAAATAATTTATGCTTTTACAGTTTTTGGCGATGATGTCATTTTGCCCGTTTAAAAGAACCAAATAAAACGCCACTTGCTGCCAGGCTGTGTGGTTTAGAGGATTCATGGTTTTAGTAAAATGGCCCTGGGATCATGCTTGATGTTGCTGACGTAATACATACAAAAGACATACAAAACTCACCCATTCTTCTTTGTTCCCTTTTTCACAATATGCCCCTAAAGTTAAATAACACTGTGCATGCATAATAAATGGCTGAGACCTGCATTTAAGACCACAAAGTAGTCACTGCAGTCTCGGCTGATACAGTTCGCAGCTCACTGCAGCTGAAGGCAAAACAGTTAATTGGAGAATCCCGTTGTTGTGTGCTTTTCATGGAAGGCGGTTTTTATGTTAACATGCTAATTTGTGCTTTTGTCTTAAGGCAGACAAGCAGACATCTTGTACATGCTCTTTTCAGTAAAAATACATCCTCTCTACGCAGCTAAAGGAATACTGCAAGACGGATCCTGTCCTCGAGAAATACTACACGAAATCTGTGGTCACTGCTTTCAGGTACCGTCAGCTCTTGAACTCCTCTGATTTTTTTTATTCGGCTGAACAGATGGTGAAAGCTAAATGTAAAAAAGGCACTTCACACTGAATTTTGTATGAAGGAAAGCTTTGTTGCACAGTCCTCTGTGGGTTCAAAGTTTCAAGATTGTTGCATTTCTTAGAACAAACAAAATCAAGGTTAGGTGAGGTCTGTTGACTTGTGACCACACACAAATTATAACATGTCACGTATGACATTGTTACGTAGCATGAAAAAAAGCACATTTTTTCTGTTTTTCATTTAAGGAGGCACCTTTTCATTTACTTTGTTTTCCTTTCTTAATCATTTTCACTGTTATGAATACAAGCAAGAATATTTTAACTATTATTTTGGGTTTTGTAATTCTTAGAGAAAAAAAAAAAAAAACAAGTGAGAAAAAAAATTGTGGACATGTCTTTGCATGCTGCTATTGCTAGATTTGTTTTTTTGTGATTGCATCTTCTCAAATGTGAAATGCCAGAGTTTGTTGCTGAATGGTCTCTTTCTATTACTGCTTTCCATCCCCCATCCACTTCTGGCTCATCTCTGCTCGCACCAGTGAGGGTGTGCTAGCCTACTTTTGGACCCAGTTTAATATTCCAGTCCCAGACCTGGAGATCCTGCCCGAGTTCTCAGAGGACCGAGTGCAGGAGGCACTGGAGTCGGGCATAAAGGCGAAGCGCAGCTCTGGAAGCAGCAGCAGTTTGAACATCGGTGAAATCACCGCCTCACGTACGTACCATCAGGACCAGGTGGAGGGAGGGTCACACTAAGGGGCTAAGGGGCAGGACAAGATGGGAGTTTGCTCCAGCTGACTCCAGATTATGACATTTAACAATCAGTGAAGATAAACCTCTGTGAAGTCAGATCTAAATGAGGTCATTGTCATCTCCTATCAGCATTGGCATTCTGTATGCTTTCTATTTGTATTAATGGAATTCGCTCTGAGTTGTGCTGATAAGATGATAACAGATAAGCCAGACCTCTCTGCTTGTGCTGCATCTGAGATTGCACATTTTATGCTGTTTGGATCCTCTAATGATATTAGCTGGGCTCTGGCCTGGCTTGAGACAGGCATTTTTCTTCCTTCTGTCCTCTCAGCATTCACATCGCATTTGTCCACATCCTGGCCACCAGCCAAGCACCGGCCCTGTGACTCAGTGGTTTTGGTCCTCTTTAAAATGATTTCTGTGGGTATGATTTGATGTTGCTGTCCCAGATAGTTAGACAGAGATGTATGGGTTCCTCCTGTAGGGCAAGGTGAGATGGAGCAGAAAGAGCTACACACCATCACCGGTTCCCTTAACCGCAGGGAAATTGAACAGAAAATGTGCAACCCAAATATTTTAGGCTCATGCATCAAATTCTATCAGCCTTCCAACATTAGCGACCCATTCTTACCTTTTCCTCCTGTTTCTCTGCCACTCTCTCTCCCCCACCCTTTTCTGTCTCCAGTCACAGATTCTCGCATGGCCAGGGACCCCAGAGCCAGTGAGTACAACGTGTCTCATTTCAATCACTCGCAGTTGTAATTTTCCAGCTGGCTAGATGCTCACTCTCCTGCCAGTCTGTAACGAATGGCTGGTCTGGCCTGTACTGTACATGTGCTGCACCAGTCAGAGATTGAGAACCCTGTATCAGCCGGTCACGATGCACAACACTTTCGCTTTGACACTGTCTGCTGATTTATTGCCTTGGGATGATTAGACTACATTATATTACATTACCATAGTAGCCCCACTATCCTCACATGAATCTGTCTTTGCACACATCCATAGCATAAAGGATGGAGGCAATTGTGATAAAATAGTGTTCCGATGTGTAATTTGTAATGCAAAGTCATCCCTGTGTCTAATTAAAAATTGATTGCAAGGAAAACAGAAAAGATACAATCTTTACTGTCTATTTCTTAAAGGGACAGTCCACCTATAAAACAAGACATAAAACAAGTTTTTCTTCTTACCTGTTTATCCATCAATATACTATTTATATATTAAAAAAAATGCTTTAACGCTTTAACATTGTATTTTTGCATTTGAACTGTCCCTATAAGAGAACAGCCAGTCTAAATAAGCAGAAGAATGTTATAATGTTCAGATTTTAAAAGAAAAGCTGTAATTTTAGTAACTGATTTGCTAGGTTACACACCCATATGCTCTCTATGTGATAAAAACAATGTTGTTCTTCCCAGAGGAGTGTTTCCATCGTTTTGAGGCTGAAGCAAAGGAACAAACATTTTCATCACCTGGGTACCCCAAAGGCTACCCCTCCAAGTCTCGGTGTCAGTGGCAAATCCGAGCTGCAGAGAACCACGTCATATTCGTCTCGTTCCCTTTTTTCCACGTCGAGGACGACTGCACTGATGACTTTGTCTCCATCTATGACTCTTTGAGTCCAGATGATTCTCAGGCCATCACAGAGTAAGTGTGGTGACAGTTTGGGAAGCATGTTGACGCAAAGTCATGCTGGTGCTTTTTAAAGTAAAATCTCTCTGGATGGATCAGGTTTTTTCATCATTCTATTTACTTGCAGTATGCCGTGCAGCATTGCTTGCTTTAATGCCTCTCCCCGGAGAGGAAAAGAAAACCAGTAAATAGACTCATTTTTGCTCCCACAGTACATCAACTTGTGACGCAAATCATTTTCTCATTTTGCCTTAAACCTTAGTAGCAGGGTTTGTTTGATAGTGCTCAACCAACATTTGTCTCATTTATTTAGCCTAGACGATCAGAGAGAGGGGAAATATAGTTCTGCATGATTCCCAGAGGACGACCACAAGGAATCACTTGACTGAAATGTTGCAGAGGGATTTAGGAGTAAAAGCTCTTTTGATGTGGGTGGAAAACATGTTCCACTTCATTCCTTTCACTGGATTTGTGATTACAGCTTTTATTTTTTATTTTTGGGCCCAGAAGCCTTTGGCGCTGCATGTCTCATTTTATTGTTAACTTTTGAGACCTTGGTGAGATTGAGTTGGCTCAAAAAGACCTCTGCTTTCAAATCTGTGAAGGGTGCCAACCTGAATCCTGCTACACCACTGTGTGTAATTGCACTTTGTCTATGGGGGAGGGCCATGATTCTGAAACTACAGGCCCCTGAATGCAACATCAGTTGTAGCTGCAGGCAATTTCAAACTCAGAAACCATTGCCAAACAAATATGCGTTACCAAGCGATGCATAAAATTTTTATAAAGCTATTGAGCGATCAGCTTTATCCAAGGTGACATGAGGTTTATGAGAGCCATAATATAATACTCCATAATGACATTATTCTACTAGAGGTAGATGTATTGCTGCTCTTGCAGCGTCATTCACACCTCCATTGCTCTGCCGCCAGCAGTGCTGAAACTTTTTGCTAATGTACCTAATGTTTGACTTTGAAACTCCGCCTAAGCAATTTCTATCTGGTGCTGGCACATCTCTCCTTATTTATCTCTTTCTCTATCCCTCTCAGCTTATCTATTGATTTCTCTTCAAATTATTTTTTTTCTTTAAGTATTTTAAACTTGTTTGCGGTATTGATGTTTTAGTGCTTGTGACTGAAAAGAATTACAGCTATATTTAAGTGTTGGGCTTCCTAAGGAAGAGAAAAAGTAAATGCATCAATCAGCTCAGGCTTTATGCTTGTGTTTGCTCCGTCTTTCTGATACTGTAAATCGTACCTGGTTTGTTTACCATCTTGCTTGGCTGTTTATCTGTCTCTTGCAGGAAATGTGGTCAGAGGCCTCCCTCTAACCCTCTGGAGGTGGTGTCATCTGGCAACATCATGCTGATTAACTTGATTACCGACTCTTCTGTCCAGAGGCCTGGCTTTGAGGCTAAGTATAAAGCCATCCCTAGGTCTAAAAGTAATTAACACATTCACTGCATTTTTTTTGTATTTGAACTGTTCACCTTGATTTGTTCAAATAGAGGAAGGACACTGCAGTCAAAAACCTTTAATTCATGCACTGTTCAGCTTAGTAGTTTTGGGCTATTTCAGCTTCCATTTAAGAAAACATTCAAGATACACATTTAGGTGTTTATTTTATTAGATGTTTCACTTTTTTATATTATTTACAAGATGTTTTTTTAATAAGATGCATTTTTTTATTGCTGTTGACAGTACTTTGAATTATGGGGTAATAAAAATAGATGTGAAAATTCCTGTTGCAATTCATCCCCCCCATACCTTTTTAATATGTCACCATCATGAAACGAGCTATATCCGTCGTCCAGATTTCTGCTCAGAAAATGTATGCAAATGAGCATATATTTATTAAGGCAATGCCTCATTTACATATTTAAGCAAAACATTTTTTTTAATCTGTCACACAAAAAATGCATTTTTTTAATGTAAGTTGTGAACTGGGGGTGTTTTTTGGAGACACCTTTTTTTTTCCTTATTCATTTGTCATGTTTCCCTTTTACGCATTAAAAATTAAAATGTTTTGCTGGAATGTGAGTTCATGACTCTGCTTTTCAGTTAAAACCTGTGGTGGCGTCCTCGCTGATAACCAAGGAGTCTTCACCTCCCCACTTCACCCCAGCTTCTATCCGCCTGCTGTGGACTGCAAGTGGACCATCAAGGTTTGCAACACTGCTCCTCTGCATGGCCCCCTCCTCTACCTGAAACCTCTCTACACACCACCTCCTCCTCCTCCTCCTCCTCCTCCATCCTTAGCCTGCCATGAGAGGAATGCTGAGACAGCACTATAGAAGCCAAGCTGTTCAGTACCTCTTCTATCTTCATCTGTCAGACCGCTGTTGCTGCCGCAGCTCAAGCTGAGCTGCAGTGCTTTGTGTGTTGGTTTTGTTTGCTGGTGTGTACGTTGTGTGTGTGTGTGTGTACACGTGTGTGCATCCATCCACGGCCTCTTTGTCTTGCAAACTTGTCTGCTTGCATTTACATGGGATACAGATGCATGTCTTGGTGTGTAGGTGGAGAAGTGACATGCATGGTAAACAAGGTTGTTATGAACCAATCAGCTCTTCCTCTGTGCTGCAGGTCCCTGATGGTAAGAAGGTACGGGTAAAGTTCACCATGTTCCGCATGAAAGAGCCTGGAGTGGATGTCCGTCAGTGTAACAAAGACTATGTGCAGATAATGGGCAAAAAGTAAGACTTTAACTCATTCATGTAATGTAATGTAAATGACTCTCCTATATACGGCCATCTGGAAACACCAATCACATTTTGGAGGCTGACTTTATACATCTTTCTTGGTTCAACTCGCTTTCCCTGCTGTATTTGTGCAGGCACAGCAACAGTTATCTGTGCACTTAGTCATATTTAAAGTTATATTATGCAGGTTTAAAAACAATCCATCTCAATCAGAACCTATGACCCACTACAAGTGTGTGGTGGCGTCTGTATCTGCAGACTCATCTCCTTTCTTTCATTTTGCTGTGTTTGGGACATTTCTGAGCATCACCTTTTTGGCATGAAGTTGCCAAAACAGCGGACCCAGTGTTAAAAAAATGCAAATACAGCAAGGCGAAATGCCAAGTGGTGAAAGTTTGTTCCGAAATGAGAGAGTGAATCTACAAACATTGAGCAACACTTCCTGCATATTATGCTTTTAAGTGGCTGTCTGTTGTTTACAACTTGTCTGACTGCTCATGTTTCTTGCTCCATTGAGCATTGTTGTAGTGATGCAATTACTTCAGTGAGCACATCATCATCACAGTCACCAAACTACAAAAATTCAACCCAATAAACATGAGTTTTCTGAAAACATTGCTCTTGTTCCCGCAGGTATTGTGGAGAATTAACCTCTTTGGCTCTGACCAGCACCAGCAATGTCGTAGATGTGTACTTCCACTCCGACGAGTCCTACACTGACAAAGGCTTCAGTGCTGAATATAACGCCTATGATCCTAAAAACCGTGAGTTGAAAAAAACCTAATTTGAAACCCGCATTTAATCAACACTTGGAGAGATGGCTGAAAGTTGCGACATGACAGTGACACTTATAGCCTGCCATTACAAAGCGAGACAGCGGGAGTAACTGTGTAGTCTGAGAGACTTCAACACCGCAGCTGACTGACGCTCAAATAGAGCTGTTTAGTGATAGAGGCTTAGAATCTGCAGCAGCGAAACTCAAGAGCTAGACTAATCACCAGAGAGCTTGTTTATTGGGTCCATTTTATTTGCCACTGTCAGTCAGGAGCACTCCACTCTCAATACCCCCTGCTCTTTATGTTGTCTCCCTGTTGGACCAAAATGGATTTATAATTGCTCTGATCAACAGGGACAAGCATTGGCAACATGATGGATGTTGCGAACATACACTGTCACTCCCTCTTGTTCAATTTGTCATCATCGTCTTTCTCTCCTTTTTTTTCCTCTGCTCCCTCCCTCTTTTTCTCTGTTTTTGTGCGCAGCTTGCCCAAATCAGTTTGCCTGCAACTCTGGCATCTGCATCTCCAAAGAGCTGAAGTGCGATGGCTGGAACGACTGCGGAGACATGAGCGACGAGATGAAGTGTCGTAAGTTCCCCCTTGACCTAAACGCACTTTTCCTGTCTTTTCTTCCCCCCACATTTCTAATTCCCTTCTCAATATCCTCCATATATCCAACCTAAATTTTTGGCAAATACTCATCTTTCCTTCTGGAGAGAGGTGAATGATGTGAAGATCAATACCACGCTCATCACTGCCTGTTAAATATACAGGGAGGTTTCAGCCAGCAGACAGTTAGCTTAGCATAAAGACTTGAATCGGGGGGAATGACTAGCCTGGCCAAGGTAACAACATATAAAGAGGAGCTGTGTTTTAATGGATGGTAATGTAGAACAGTATTGGCTCAATGCACAGTGATTTCTTTTTTTATCTTGATTGTAAGGTTGCTAGGCCAAGAAGTTCTCGCACATACTCCCCCGTAGAACCAGAGTATGTCGTTTTTACATTTCAGTTTTACGACAAATTGAGTAAACTATATTTCATAGAACAGTGAAATCTTGAAATATTTAGACATGCTGGGCTGTTTTCAGTAAATATGCAGAGGCTAAGCTTACTTACTGCTGGCTTTGTTAGAATATTTTTTAGGATGCCACCTCAAGGTCTAATATGTGAAGCCAAAGCATGAGCACCTTAAACATGTATTCTCTCTAAGTGGCAGGAGGGGGCGACTCATCGGGTTACAAAAAGAAGTCAATTTGCATTGATGTCTACTTATCACTTGATTTATTATCTTTGTAACTATTTTCCTTATGCTGATTTCACAAAGACCTAGAAGTTACAATTGAGACCTTAAATTCATGAGGTTCATTTGGTAAATTATGGTCCAGTTCAGAGTAAAATACACAATTTAAGACAAGGAGATACCATGGAGCTCTTTGACTTGACCCTGTATTTTTAGTTCTAGTTCTTTAGTTAACTATAACAATGTCTTGTTCGGTGTTAATGTGTACAAAAAGACACCCTGAGAAGTTTTCTTTTGTAGTAAATTACAGATGCACCTTACCAACAAAGCTAGCTACTTAGCATTAGTTTGAAACGTAGGATTTTCCTTCCAACTTCCACTCTACCATCCAAATTTGACCACTTCTGGCTCAAAAAAATTACTTAATAATGATAGCCAAAATTCCAAAATTGATGCTTAAGAAACCACAGTCCACAAACCAATAGTTGACGTCACTTGGCTGCTACTTCTTCTTTAATACGGTAATGTATTTATCCTACATACAGAGAGTGATGTATATCTTCTCATTTAGCTCTTGGCAAGAAAGAAAATAAGTATTTTTCCCAAAATGTCAGGCTTTTTCATTATGCCTCCAGTCATTACCTTTCTCTAATTACCTTTTTACCCATTGGTATAAAGTATGTACAGTTATTTGGCTTGGTGAACATGCCCTTTTCAAATTGCCCATATGTACATTTTCCTCAGTTGCACTGCTTACTGAATGGCATTTCTTTAACCTCAGAGTGTGAAAAGGATCAGTTTTCCTGTGGCAATGGCTTGTGCAAACCGAAACTCTGGGTGTGCGATCGTGTCAACGACTGTGGAGACTGGAGTGATGAGGATAGTTGCAGTAAGTATTACTGAACAACTCAAACCTTATCTAATGCTATGCTAATTGTGCTAACATTAAAGGCACATCACTGCTAATGCTCTGGTCACTGACTCCTGAGCTGTGTGCAGTCATTATTTTATCAGTAATGGAGTTTGTTTGAAGCCTTGTGTAATTTGCTCCAGACGCTTAATCATGTGTAATACACACAAGAAGAATGGAGAGACAGATGTTAATGTCCACCGTGGCCACACCGCTAATGTCCTTCTGAAACTTATTGGCTTGTCTCCTCCTTATTCGAGTTTCATCTTTATTTTATTCTAATTTCCTCATCATTGTGTTTCGCTGCCCCTAGGTTGTGAGGAGAATGAGTGGCGCTGTGGGAACGGGGTTTGTATGCCTCAGGATGTTGTGTGTGACAAGAAGAAGGACTGTGAAGATGGAAGTGATGAGGCCTCTTGTAAAGCCTGTAAGTGGCAGCACTTATTCTCTTCTCTGGCAGTTATGCTTTTTATTTTTTATTTTTTTAAGTAGAGCCCCACCAAAGTGATTTATAAGTATGTTACACAAACCATTAAGCAATTAACCTTCATAAGTTAAGATTTAGAATTTTACAAAGATGCTGCACTGAAGACTTCATTCTTAATTCAAAGTATATTTCGTCGCTTTTTCTCTAATTTCCTCGTACTCTCTACTCTTTATCAATTTCCCTTTCGCTCACTCACGCTGTCAAACACACACACACACATACACACACTCACACACACACACACACACACACACACACACACACACACACACACACACACACACAGTTCTCTTGCATTTCCTTTTGATTTTCACTTCTGTGAATAAAGAGGGATATTAGACCTCAACCCCAATCAATACCACCAATCAATGCAATCTGCTCCTCAATCACTATGCATTGTGCATTCAAGCCTCACTTTGAAGCCTCGCTGATTGCATAGTATTTTACTGGTTAAACTTAGCAGTGCTCAAACGCTTTGATTGAAATACAGCATGTGTTTTGATTTTGAGACCTGTCTCCACCCTGCTGTAGCTCCGGGCATCTGCTCTGACTTCAGCTTCAAGTGTAAGAACAAAGAATGTGTCAACAAGGTGAATGCCGAATGTGACCGCGTCAACGACTGCGTCGATGGCTCAGACGAGGCTGGCTGCGGTAAGAAACGTTTTAATCTATTTCCGCCTTATAAAATATAACTTCTTTTTTACAACGGTTTTTAAAATTGCTAAAAGTGGATGTAATCTCTTCAGTGTCATTCAGAGTAGATTATAGAAGAGCTGGGTTGAGCTGTGCGTAGGGCTGTCTCTTAGAAAAGAGCCCCAGGCCTTGACGGCTTTATTTATTTCATTCGTCTTTGAAAGCAGCTCTTGTCATCTCTGAAGTTTTTGTTTTTTCCTCCATTTAAGCCTCAGGGCGTGTCTGTGTTTTTTTTTCTCTTTTTTTGATCAGTTAATATGTCGGCGTGCCTTATTAGGAATCCAAAGAGTCATGGTAGCATTCACAGCTAAGACCGCCATCATGATAGCTTTCAGTCAGCTTAATCTCATTTTTTTCCCTCGGTCTCACCTACATTTTGCACTCTAACCATCCAACACCCCTCCCCTCTCTTTATATTCTCTGTTAAATGTTAGCTTGTGGCACCAGGCCCTACAAGCTGAACCGCATTGTCGGAGGGCAGAACGCTGAGCTGGGGGAGTGGCCCTGGCAGGTCAGTCTTCACTTCCAGACCTATGGGCATGTTTGCGGCGCCTCAATCATATCTGAGAGGTGGCTCCTTTCAGCTGCCCACTGCTTCGTCACCAACAGCCCAGAGTGAGTCCCAGCATAAACGGCACACATACACATGTTCAAATGTATAGAATATGTCACACATCCCCTTTCACATGTATTGTTGAAAGGGCTGTTATTGTTTTCCTTTTATTTTATCATTCATCGCATTATTCAACATTTTATTACACCTCATTATGCAATATTCTCAGCCACATTCTGCTGGAAAGAAGGGAACTGTGCACAACAGAGGACCATTTATATACAAATTGCAAAGTCTGAAAATTAGCCCCTGATGATAACAGTTAATTCAGAAAAACCTTGGGGGGGCTAAATTTACATCTCATCCATGAAAGCATGGAGTTGTGTTCATCAGAGTGGCCTGTAGGTGGAGCACTAACCATGCTGTTCGGCCTGAGCAACCTCCATTGTTGTTGAAAGAAAATGTGTTCATTTTCACATACTCACAGTTGGTGTTTGCAATACAAAATGATATTTAATTTGCAAGCAGTTTCAAGATTACTTTATGGGAGCCACAATGGTTTCCTTTACAGTCATATATCACCATAAGAAGGGTACAGTTTTGCTTATTTTTGTACAGAAGTGGCAACACTATAATAAAAATGTAATGGAATGCAATAAACAATCAGATCAAAAACCACCTTTGTAACTTATAATGTTTAGCTTGTGTGGATGCTTTATTTTGAAAGTTATAGTTTTTTAACACTGGAAACTGTAATCTTACAGTTGAATATGTTTCATCACTGTTTTATTAGTTTGTATAACATTACACACATGTTCAGGATGCTGCGTCCGCCCATGCTGGCTTACACATGCACAGACTCCTAACCTGTGCCCCATGATGCTACCACAGGAACCATATTGCAACCAACTGGCAAACCTACAGTGGCATGCAGGACCAGTTCAAGCACGATGGGGTTCAGCGCAGAGCAGTGAAGACAATCATCTCCCACCCGGATTACAACCAGATGACCTTTGACTATGACATTGTACTGCTGGAGCTCACTGAGCCGCTGGAGTTCACTAGCACCATCCAACCCATCTGCCTACCCGCTCCCTCCCACGTCTTCCCTGCAGGCATGTCCTGCTGGGTCACAGGCTGGGGCGCGCTCCGAGAAGGAGGTATTATGCATGAGTTGGTGATTCTGGGTAGAACTGTCGTCATTTGTTGTTTTTCGCTGTATTATTATACTAATTTTCGAATATTTATACTGCTATTCCTCGATTATGGGTGACCCACTCCACAGTTGTGTTTTTCCTTTTTGCATATCCAACTCACATCAAAATTAAGACATCCCACTCCTCCCCCATCCTTCTCACAATGAGCTATTCATCTCTGTCCTTCATCTTCCTTCCCTGCCTGCTTCCTCTTCCTCCCTTCATCTCTCTCTCATTTCATCCTTTATTCTTCCTCTTCTTTAATGTCCCTCACATTTCTTTATCTTTCCCATCATGACATACTTCTCTTCTGCTCAACCCTCCCTCCTTTTCCTCTCATCTTTTTCTAATCTGCTCTGTTCCATTAAGCCTTCTTCCATATCCATATATCAAGACAGACGTCAGCTCTCCTGGGAAGCCTCTTAAACCTTCATTAGCTAACACTAATCCAGCCCATTAACACCTTTGATGTAAGCGACCAGCGCAGAGGTCACATGACTTCTTTGTCCTGCTTCCTTGCAGGTCGGAAGGCACAAGTGCTGCAGAAGGCAATGGTTAAAGTCATCAACGACACGGTGTGCAATGTGGTTACGGAGGGCCAGCTCACCTCCAGGATGCTCTGCAGCGGATTCTTAGCTGGAGGAGTCGATGCATGCCAGGTAAGGCCGAAAGGTGTTCTCCAGAATAAAATAAGAGGATGAAGTGCTGACAGAGACAGAGGTCTTCACACCAAAGTAATTATCATGCTCTCACATCCAAACTCAATCTAATAACTACTGTCCTCACGGTCGTCACCAGGGAGACTCCGGAGGCCCCCTCGTGTGTTTCGAGGAGAGTGGGAAGTGGTTTCAGGCCGGCATCGTGAGCTGGGGTGAGGGTTGCGCACGTCGCAACAAGCCTGGTGTCTACACGCGTGTCACCAAGCTGAGAGACTGGATCAAGAAGGAGACAGGGATTTGATGATGGTGGTAGAAACAGGGAGGATAGCAGAGTGGGGGACAAAAACATCGTAGTGCTAACCATAATGGAGACGGAACATTTGAGTCTTCTTCAGGACAACTCTCTCAAAGGTTTCTTCATTTAGCAGCAGACTGAGCAGGATACTGTTGCACACAGCCAACTACTCGCATGAATGACTTAAAGCACTTTATTTCATTGCCAACCCCCTTTTTTCCCACTCCTCCCACACACACA
>JAOWBC010001592.1:12205144-12221037 GCA_028566105.1 Hypoplectrus providencianus
CAACGCTACACTCATGCAGTGACACACGCACGCACACAGCCGTTTTCCATGTGTCCAAGAGTACACCTGAGATCTAATGTTTAGCCCGAGGTGTTGAAATATCAACTTTCTATTAATCCCCCTCAGACTTGCAGTCAGGTACACCTTTGTTGTTTTTTTTCACCTCAGCCGTGCTGGAAGAAAAACAGCAGGTTTGGTTTACACCAATACAAGCATATCCATTACCTGAAATGTTAGGCTCCTGGCAGTAAATCCCTTTGACCCCTTTGCCTTCCTTTCCTTTCTTTCCCTCTCCCTCCCCCTTTTCTCATGCTGAGCCCACCGCCATTTCTGCATCAGCTTTCCTTGGCCAAACAGACGGCATGAGAGAGACACACCTTAGCTTCCTACCAGTCCAACCGCCACCCACCTCACCCACCCACGCTCTTATCTGTTCCTCACGTCTCCACACAGCTCAATAACATTAACATGTTTTGCCATTGAGGGAGCCGCAGTTAAAAGCTCGATCGATGAGCTTTGACTGACACCCCTCAGTTGATAGCAAATTGGCTGCCTTCTCTAATAGACCTCCCAGGGCGAGTTTCTCAGCCCCGGCCGGAATGGCAAAATGGAAATAAAAGACATTTCTCCAACGCTTCACCCAGCCTCCTACAACAACAACACCGCTGCAGTATTCCATTGTGCAGAGGAAGAAGAGACTGAGCTACAGACAACCCACTATTTTGGTTAATGGTTGAGTCACTAACACAATATTAGCCCTGGCGTTCCAGGCAGTTTGAACTGTCAGGAAGGAGAGATGAAAAGAAGAATAAGAAGGGGGGGGGGGCTGGACTTCAAGTTACAAGTAGTTGGTGCACTTAGTCCCACACGTGTACCCAGTGCTTCCATCACTAATAAAGTGAGCAGCAGGCAGGCAATCTCTTGTTTCCTTGAATGTGTTTTTACCCCTCGTTGGTTAAGGAGATGACATGTCTTGATTGCTGGAGCATCATTAATTAGACAGTTGGACTTTGACTAATCGTTCCAGAAAGGGCACACAGCCCTGAAGATGCCAAACACTCATCTCAGCTTATCATCCTCTGCCCCAGTGTGTGCCCTTGACCTCCGTGTGTGCGTGTGTTAAGGATGTCGCTTCCGTGAGCTCCTTGTGAGTCATTTCTGGATGATGTGCACATGCCACAAGCCCCTTGGTGCACCCAGCTAAATATTTCAGATTTTCCATTTAGCAAGTGCCACTGCATGACAATCTAATTTCACAAAAGGAGAGTGAAAGGGGAGCTAAGTAAATCTAGTGTTAAAT
The DNA here is from genome assembly GCA_028566105.1 of Hypoplectrus providencianus. Lineage (NCBI taxonomy): Eukaryota > Metazoa > Chordata > Actinopteri > Perciformes > Serranidae > Hypoplectrus > Hypoplectrus providencianus. The sequence goes on from JAOWBC010001592.1 coordinate 12,206,445, forward strand.
AAACGTTGTCTGATGGTATTCTGAACTGAACTTTTCTTTTTCCTGAGCCCCTTCTCAGCTGCCAGAATCCTTCTCCAACAGAGCTATCTTTAATACAAGGTTAAGGAACACGGCTGGTGAAGATAACACAGGAACAGATATTGCTGCAACGCAGAAGATAAATTTCAATTTGCTGTTGGTTTCTGTGTCTCGGCAGGAGATATGAAATTCTTGTCTTGCAGGGCAGGAATTGATTGGAAAATAAAAATGAATGTGTGGTCTAGTATGTCTGCAATTTTTCTCTTGTATGTTGGTTTCTGGGCTTAGGGTCTTTTGAAATGGTGATACATCTCTCTAGAAGGAAGTGACACTTGCATTTTAGGGGGAGATAAATGCAATCCAAGTCTTTCTTAAAATAGCTGCTACTGTATAAACGTGACTGTTTCCCTTGGGGGGCTGTTTTAATGACATGCACAGGATTCATGTTTTTCCCTCTCGCTATAAATATATATATTCGTTTCATTACTGTGTTTGTACAGAAAAATAAACAAGTTTGTGCTGTCCCCACCAGTCTGTATGCTGATGATAGCGCCTGAAGTGCTCTAACTGGGGAAGAGGACTCCAGGCAATGGCAGGAAGCTGACACGGCCCCTCCATTGTCCCGTTCCCTGTCATTTCCTCCCCGGATCCTCAGAGTGCCCCAGAGGAAGACAAGGTGAGGATGTGCACAGACAGACACAAGGAGAAAGCAAAGACAAAAAGAGGATGGGCGGGTAGAGTAAAAATAATACTAGAAGAGGCCAAGTGCCATCCACTGTTTGCTACCTGGCTACTTTAGTTTCCTGTGTTGAGCCATACCGGCGTACACATCCAGTTAAGTTGCTAACAGCTGATAACAAAGCCTCAGGACACACTGCCAAGTTCTTTATCTGTGTTTACCCGCATGGCAAAGCTGATTAGAGACAGGCAACATTATGAAGCCCCATTGTTTCCTTTCTCCTTCCAGTTTTCCTTCCGTACACGTAGCGAGTGCGTGTGCGGGAAGGGGGACTGGGAGGATATCTGTTTATAAAGAGGGGCAGAAAGACAATGGCTTGTGTGCAAGACACGTTTCCAGGATGAGGAGAAACAGCAGGGCATTGTTTAAGATCTTGATCATTCATTACTGTCTGTTTGAGTGTGTGTGTGTGTGTGTGTGTGTCTGCATATCCAAGTGAAAGCGAGAATCTAGAGGCTTTATATGAGAAACACTGACCCAAAGTTAACTTTATAGTGAACTAAAATAGTTATATTCAATGTAGATCAAAAGAATAATCCTAATATTTCCTTGAATGTATACTTAAACAGGAAACTTAAAGAGGGTTGTGTTATTGAAGGGAAAAGCAGAAAAAATATTATAAATATATTGTACACAATGATATTCATTGGTGAAATGTAACATTTACTCATCAGTACATTTACTCAAGTACTGTACTTTTGTACTATTTGTACTTTACTTGAGTATTTTCATTTTATGTAACTTCATATTTCTGCTCCACTACAGTTTGAAGCAAATATTGTACTTTTTAATCTTCAGAAAATTTTGCCCACAACTTTTCATGCTGAGATTTAAAATAAAAAACATAATACATGATAAGTGATTACACGTTTTTTTTTCCCAAAACCTCATAACAGTATATTAAGTCGTTGAAATGAGCACTATAGTGAGAAATAAAAATGCTAGTTACATAAATGCATCAACAATATTCATCCAATAGCATAACGTGAACTTTTGATACTTTAAGTACATTTTGATACTGATACTTGTCCACTACTGGTGATCATTTTTGTTCTTACTTTTTTTCTTTGCTTTAGGTGGCAAAAATACATTTGGCTGCTTCTCCATTCCCCTGCAATACATTGCTTAGTTTCGGTGCCGGTACTCCTGCCCACTTCTCCAAACTGGGGACGTGCCAACCATCGACTGTTGGCACTCGCTGCGGACACCGGTAAGTACCTTATACAACCCCACTTAAAAACTACAACTTTAAGACGGAGCTGTAGAACAACTGTATAGATGTTTACATTTGCTTTGTGGCCACAAGTTAATCTAGAAATTACAAATACAACATTCAATGCAACACCCCAGCGGCAAAACCATTATACGGGGCTCACATAGACAGGAAATCAAAGTAGGCTAAAATTCATCTATATCTTTGCCATGACGATGTCTCCTAAATAATGCAAGACACTTCTGTTCAGACTCAGCTGTGCTCGGATTCTGCTGCGTGTGCACTATTGTGCACCTCGTATCTTACTTTCTTCATCAGCTGGCTGGGGTTCTTAACTTTCAACAACTTATCTACTGTATTCTCAGTCTCTTTGTATTTGGGAGGACTGAAATGGATAGAGGGGGAAAAACTAAATGGAGAGATTTCAGCATGAGTATGTTTGTATTTGTGTGTGTGTGTGTGAGAGAGAGAGAGAGAGAGAGAGAGAGAGAGGGAAGAGTAACAAGATGGAGAAAAGGTTAACGATGCTCAGCAGTGTTTCCCTGCTGCTTGTCAGCTTAATCATTAAGACACTGGTGACACATCCGAGTCTCATCCCTGCAAGAAGACTCCCCTCCCTCCCCCTCCCCGTCTTAAACTCTGCTTCCCTCTGTCCAATCCTCACTCCCTCCACAAGAATTCAAAGAGCGTCAGAGCGGCAGTTCATGAAATATGCACACTTCCCTAAAACCAACCTCTTGGGCCGTGCTGCCACTGCGTCCACAAACATATCAGCGCGGCGTGAGGAAAAGACAAATCTCTGGTAATAGGAGAGGGAAAAGATGATGGGCTGGGGAGGAGAGAGCTTGGTCAGGGCTTATCACGTCCCCAGCTAGATATCACTTCTCTGTTTGTGGCAGTGTGCGCCTGCATTAAATATGTGTGTGAACAGGCTTTCAACCTTTGGGTGAAAGTCTGCCAGCCGCCTCCAGCCCATTAAGCAGATACGCTCTCATGTCCTCCTGTCCCACAGTCACACATTCTGCAGCCAGGCAAAAGAGTTGTGAGAAGAAGCAAGGTGGAAAATTTCCACGGCGTTACACTATAGTGAGACATGAGTGGCGACACGACTTAAGAGGAAGGGAGAGAAACTTGTAATCTCGGCTCACAGCCTTTGAACTTGGCCCGATGAGACGCAGGCGACCCAAAGCAAAAGGTTCCAAAGGAGAGCTCACTGAAGATTACTCAGAATACTGATGCAGTGTGGAATCCAATTCCTCTGAGAGCCCAGGGGACTTTCTGAGAAAGTAAATTATCTGTGTTGTACAAGACTACATACATACAAATGCATGCTACATGCCATACAGACATTTCAAAGTAAAGTCATGTGCTGTGGCCAAATTTTGTCTGTGCAAGAGAGGCTCAATAAATGAGGTCTAGGGTCTCTTAGGTTCTAATTAGGGCAGCTGTTACATTTTCATTATTTGTGCGTGCGTGTGTGTGAGAGAGATGAGTTGTGTGTGCATGTGTGTGTGTGTGTGTGTGTGTTGAGGTTGGGGGAAAATATGCCACTGTCTGGCTGCCGCCCCTTCTCATCCAGCTGTTGCTAGTCTGTCAGGGAGCAGAGGTCTACTGGTGTCATGTCCCTCCCCCGAGCTTTGAATAATGACAAAACCATGCGGAACCGAGGCTGAAGGTAAAGACGGTCTCACAACAAATGGCCATTAAGCACGCTTTGCCATTTGTGATCTTGAAAGCTGGTTAAACCGCCAGTGATTCAGTCTGGGAGCCGCTTCTGGCTGAGGCAGAGAAGTAGAAAAAAACAAAACCCTGAAGGGATTTTTGATTTCATTACTGCATCCGTTGTCCCTCCAAGAGCCGATCTGTGTCTGTGCGATTCTGTTGTGTATTCCCTCCCAATTAAATCTAATTCTTTTCTCTCAAAGTGTTAATACCATTAACTAATTTATCAAGGGCTCTGAAAAATGCTGATAAGTCAACATTTGCTCAGTGTTAATTGCATTAAGACATTTACAGCACTTAATTATGAGAGTACATTTTACCAGCTGCTCCGAGAGCCTGCTTGTTCAAAATGATTATCTTTATAGTGGAAAAGCATAACTGTCAAATCTATTATATGATCACTTTGGACACAGAGATGCATTGATTATACATAAAGTTGTAAAAACATCACTATTTATATCGGTCAGACACGCATAAAATACATAACTTGTTATCATTTCTGATAAAGCAAGTAATTTGTTCCAGTTAAACAAACTCATAATCTGGTTTATGTTGATGCTGGGGAGTTTGAGCATGAGAGATGGTTTTTTTTTTTTTTTTTTTTTTTGTCATATTGATTCACAAACTGTTGGCAACTCGGTTGTGCACACACAAAGCAGCAGGGGGTGTTGGTGTAAGAGGGGGGCAGACAGGTGCGTTATGTCTCTGCCTGTCTCCCGAAAAAACAAATGCTCCCCCATGGCGTGGCTCTCTCTCGCACTCACTCTCTCCATCTATCCTTTTCTTACCCACTCTCTCTATCTGCCTTGCTCCGTCACAAACGCATATACCCGCGAGACCGTGCTCCCCCTCATGACGGACCGTGCACCCTTTTATCTGTTTACGCACCGTTTACAGTGACCGCGATTGTGATGGATTTCGCCTCAAACAGGAAAAACTTCAGACCCAGCCATAACGGTCCAGTAGCAAAGATCATTTCCACATCGCTCCATCGGGATAAACCTCTTTTTGTTTTAATGGAAATCAATCTGGGCACCGCTGACGAACTTCAGGGGGGATGCGGAGCTCTGCACGGCGCTGTCTCATCTCTCACCCTCACCGGTTTACACATCCATCCTCATTTTTAAAACGCCAGACAATATTTTGTTAATGGACACACGAGTGCGCAAAAAAAAATGCAGTCCAGACCAAGAAATCCCCCGGCTTAATAAATAGATACATCTTAAACTTTCCGTTCGTGCGCCCTGCTTCCGCAACCTCCTGCCTAAATACAGCCAGTGTCCTTACACATCCCAGATCTGAACCAGAGCAGAAACAATCGCAGCTACCCCCGATTTACGCAGTGCCATTAGTCACCGGGGCTTCGGCTCGGCTCGCAGACACTGAAACCTCCTGTTGTAATCACTCTTTCAAAACTAATTAAACATTTACCAGCAATTAACAGCAGTGAATTGTAGCACTGCAGCATATCGGCTGCCCCTCGCGCTGTGTAACGGCGCACTGGATGGCTTGACGCAGCGCGCCAGTGTGGAGCAGCGCGGACTACCCTCTCCATCAATACAGACCTGCATGCTGTGAATTATACCAAACAAAAAGCATGTCTTACCTGTGACCATAAGGCAAAAGATGAGGTATAGCGCCGTCATTTTAGTCACTCTAGCCGCTGATTATGTTGCGTGGAAGGATTCGCTCCGCTCCGTCTATGCGACTGAGCTGGTTATGGTCCACCGCGGCACCGGGAGATCACCGGACGGAGAAAAAGGCGCACTGGGATCTGTCTACAATAGCATCCAGTTTCAAGACGCGACTCTGAATGGTCCGAGCAGTTTGTAAACTCTCAGTTAACAAAGCATCTCCATAGTTGGTAACTTTCCCGGCCGCATCAGCTTCTCCTTCTTCTTCGGTTGTCCGTTCCTCGTCACGCCGGCACAGCGCTGTCTCTCCCCTCACTGCGCTCCCTAACAGTCCATTAGAGGAGTCACTGCTTTCAATCAGTAGCTTGGTCCACAGTCCACTTTTTCAACCTGCTTGAGCATGCTGCGCTCGAAAGCGATCTCTCCTCCTCGACTGTGCGCAGTGATGAACCCCGGTGAAGTTGCCTCTCGCCCCCTCCGCTGGAGTCTCTCACTCTGTTCCCACTGTAACACACTCACTGCTTCTCTCTCTCACACACTCTTCCCCTGTCGGTCTCCTCTGTTTACTTCTCACTCCCTCTTGCCAATAGGAAATGCGCACTGACAGTCATCTGGTAGGGAGGGGGGGTACACCAAATCTGGCAGGAGCTGAGTCGAAGGAGCCCCTCTGCCTCAGATGCTTGCCAGGGGGGGGTCCGGCCGCCCCCGCCTCCAGGGCCCCGCTATTGGCTGAGAGGGGCGTCACGGGGAGGGTATTTAAAACACTTATTCAGAGTTAAATGACTGCCCTAACATTTTTGGGTGGAGTAGTCCTAATGGAGACTTCAATCATATTAATGATGGACAGGCAATGTGGTCTAGTTCAGCAGGAAAGTGCGCATGCTGTTTGTAGTCTACAGGCATTATTATAAACGCCACTCCAGATCACCAATGGGGACATTCAAGCTTAAAACAATGAATACATCCCCTAAGATGTCATTTGTAACACATCCAACCTTATTAATCAAATGAAGCAACATATTCTAAATACTTAGGATCACTTACCTCTGAGCAACTTCTGAAGTATTATTTTACTTAGCGACTTTTTTTTTTCTCCCTGTCTGATATTTTCAAGCCAAAAACACAATCCTGACAGTGTCCCAGCTGTGCTGTCTTTTACTACTGCCATGTGGCAGGTGCACACGCACAAATTGTTGCACTCAAAAAAGAATGTGTTTCTGGGAAATGCATGCATCGTGTGAATTTCAGAGCGAATAAAACAAAACTACAAGGGCACATGGAGGGTGAATGTTGATGTTAACATGCACAAACAGCCATATGAGAGTCAGTCCCGTAATTAGGATGCACTCCAAAATGTAATGAGTTCTTCCTTGGCTCATGCAGCACCCTTCAACCAAGTTTTATGGGAATCGAGCCAGTCGTTTTTCTGTTATCCTGCTGACAAACAGACAAACCAACAATCCAAACTCAAAACATAACCTCCTTGGCAGAGGTAATCCCTTCAAGTAATCTATTTTTAAAGACGACATCTGTATTAAAAACACCAATTTGAACTGTAACTGAAACTGGAATAGTTTGTATTTTTAATATATAACCTCTTTACATGTATTCAGTTCCTGAGACTATTTGTGGTAACTAGGTCATGATCAGAATGTTTTAGCGTTAACCCAAATCCACGTATCTTATTTCCACCTTATAATTGCAGCAGTGTGATTTAATCATGTTGAGACATAAAAATAGAGGCTGGAGTAATATTAATTCACTGAAGTTCGCAATGTCATGCTGATGTTTTAGAAATAATATTCACAGAGTTCTTAGTCTGCATTGTTTTTGTTATAACTACACAGAAACTTCACCTTTTCAGTATAAAGTTACAAAAAAAACCTTTGCTTTTGTCAATCATGGGTCAATATCTGATTAAAAGGAACTTTAACTGTTGAAAATTAGTATCCAGTCCAATCCCTTTCCACCATTACCCAACAGATTTGGAAATTAATTAGGGTGAATTATGTGTAAGTAGATGCATTAGAGGAGAATCGGCTGCAGATGTTTTGCCAAATGGTAAAACGATCACTTGACTCTAAAACCTCAACACTTGAAAGAATAAATCATCAATCACTGCATTAAACCAGTAAAACTGTCAGCATTAACTCCATTTGCTGATGCCTTTTGTTTACTCAGCTTTCCCTCAACAACTAATGTTATTTAGCCTAACCATGTATTGCTATTTCAGTTAACTTACAAATGAGACTTTTTAAATACCTAAATAGTTCATGCTATGTAAATTTGTGGGTCTTTTGAGTATTTTGGTGAATTATGCGCTTTGAAGTCGAGTCAAAAACATACTTTTTTCAGGTGCAGCTTGATCTCAAATGAGCCTATTGTTCATTGTCATACAGTGGGCGCAAAAATGAACAGAGAAACGAATCATTATCATATTTCAACAAAAGCTAAGGCTTTTATAAAGAGATGAAAACAGTGCAGTCTATCACTTGCCCGTGGCTGTTTATAGGCCTGTTCTTTGAAGTTGTTCATTAGTTATTCAAGGATCTATTGATTAACCAAAATAATAGGCCTTGGAGTCATCTGGTTAATCAGTCTTTCACTTGTATGTGGATTCTACCAAGCAACGACTTAATTTAATGTTAACACACCACCCCCCTTTCACACACACACACACACACACACAAACACGCACACATGTTCCCTCAACCAGGTGGTTAGAGCTCCACAAGACTGTGAAAAATTCATCAAAGTGTTTAGATTTGGACACTGAGGACTTCAGCATGTGTGGATTCCACCGAACATCATCCACCAGAATAAGAGTCTTTTTGACATTTCGCGCTGCATTTAATTACAGGCTGACGCTTACGATGATTAGGGCTCACTCCTCATGAGGGTTCCCCCCCAAACAGTAGTTTTCAAACCCCGGGGCTGGCCTTCCTGTTTATTGCCTCCCTGTAATGCAAACATAAGGGTCCCCTGCCAGTAAACACATGTTGATGGAAGAAACAGCTTGCACAGCTGGGAAGCCAACCCAGGTTAGTGTGAGTGAGCACATGGGCAAATGAGCGTGTCTGAATATGTGTGTGTGTGTGTGTGTAGGGAGAGACTCGTTGTTGTTTTTACATATGTCAGTGTGCGACTTAGCTAGCGAGTAGGCGCTTGAATGTGAGAGATGGAGTCATAAAAAGAAATTGTGCTTTTTGTTGTTGATTTTGTGTGTGTGTTTGTAGGCCGTAGCACGCACGTGTGAATCCGTCAATGAGTGACTGACAGTGGGGGCTCGGGCGGGCTGTAAAACGGCAGGGTGCCTCCCACTAGTTGTGCTGTGATAATAAAATCAACAACCATTGTGTGAAGTCTGTCACCGGGCACGACGCTGTGATTGAAATGCATGATCTCCTATGGCTCACACAGATGGACACATAGATGAGGGCAAAACAGATGATACATGCACATGCATCGGTTTGAGCCAATAGTCTTAATTATGCTGGCCTCCGTGGCATCAAATGGAGGGCGCCCATACTCCCCAAGCTTTTGAGTGTGTGAATAATTTATGAATAAAAAGGGGGTTTTCAGCTGTGGGTTTATTAATAATAAATATGGTTTGATATTTACTAAACTGTTCAGAGGGAGAAAGGGGTGACAGTTAAGACGTCGTTTGCATGGTAATTGTAAGGAGGTAATAAATAAGGCATGAAGCGGAGATATATGGAAATGTGATTCATAGGGAAATGAGAATAATTTAACAAAAATATTATCCCAGTCCCTATTTGACCCGGGGTCAATTAAAAAAAGAGATGTCAGTCGTGGTGAACGGCATGGTGGGCCCTGAAATTACAATAGCTTGCTTTCTCTTTTGTCTAGCTGGAAAGCAGATCTAACGTTCAAGTGGAGGAAAATGTATTCGACACAAACCATGTGTTTAGTTTGAATGAATATTAAACTGAATAAAATCAACCTCATTATCCACCACAGGAAAAAGAAGACATTTCTCTCTCAAAAGTAAACTCTGTATAACATGAGCTAGAAGTTGAGGAATGTGAGCTTTGTTTTGTTTCATAACCTTGTACTGAGACGTGAGAGCTCTGCATAGTTTTCAATGAAATCACACGTTGGACATACATTATAAAACATTTTATATAAGCACATGAAATAATCATTTCGTCATCATGTATTGTTAAAACACACAGTAATCATACCTCCCTAATTGAATCTGTGACATAATTAATAAAGTTTGTCTTGGGATTTGAAATATAGCCTGCCAGATTGATAGAATATTAACATCCCACTCAGTATAGTATGTCTATGTTGCAGTGTTTGGGTTCCTCTAGGGGTCTAAGGTTTATGCTGCTATCCATATGAGAAACATTACACCAGCTTTTACTGTAATTGTGATATTGAATGTTGAGCTGATCTGTGTCAACCATAACTCTAAATGCCGCTACAAGCTCGTAACTCATAAGGACATATACCTTTGCTATGCAGTGGTATCCATCTGCCCAGCTCCCGAGCAATTCAAAACCTGTCTCCTCTCCCCCATTCCAATAATATGACGTCAGTGCACTGCACTGGTTTGAAATTTGCAATTAAGCATTTTCTTTATGTGTGATTGACGAGCAGGAGGAGGGCCATTAAAGCTGAACATGGACCTGGGGCTCACTCTGCAGTCTATAGGACTATTTCCAGCCTCATATCAAATCCATGTCCTCTGCCCTAATATCAGAATATGACTCTGGCCACCCATGGATTTTGTTTTTGTCTGTAATGAAAGTCTCTCTGGGGATCTGGTTGAGGGATTCTTTTCCTCAGGGGTCAAGGAGAGGTTGAGGCTTCTGGTTCAAGCTGCGCTTAGAAGAGGGTGTGGATTACAGGAATGTGGCTGTTGAACTCCATTTCTACAGATATATAGAACAAATGTGCAGTCTGACATTACAGTGGTCGTGAAGATAGAGACTCCAAGGTATAGAGGATCTCATGGTGATAAAGTCAGCAGCTAACATGATGGAAATCTGCATCCTCTGTAGTCAATATGAATTGTTTGAATGATTTCTTACAGAAGAATTGTAACAACTCATCCCACGAACAATGATACATAACAAGTGCTGTTTTTAACATGTTGGAGGCACACAACCGCACCAAAATTCAGCCAATGATGATGGATGTCTTGAATGCATCATGACTGCTGTTTAAACAGTAAACCACTATACTTTTGTCAGGAGAAAAGAACAGGGTTGGGCTTAAAAAAACACTCCATCTGGACATAACTCCCAGCAACAGGACACCAGTGCCGGTCTCCTGGCTGAAACTCCGCTCCCCCCCTCTTGATAGGTGACCTCAGGCTTCACAGCATCACATTGCTTAATCAGCAGATAAAGTTTAGCGGGATATGTAGAAATTCCTTTGCATGTCCTACTTCTAGTAGAAAATGATACAAATCCCACACCAGCTTGATGATCTCCTAGATAATGAACCTGCTTGTCAATTACATTTGGAGGGAGTTGTATTTTCTCTCAGATGGTGTTTGTTTTGATGTAAAACAAAGCCTTTTCTAATCCACATAGGGAGTTGCTCACTGTTGATCGATGGGTCAAACAACAAGACTTTCATCCGCTGTTCATGTTCCATTCAAACCAAAGGTCAATGATGACCCATTCATGTAGCTCACATATGACTCAATCCAGGATCTTTCACTAAACTAGTTTTGTTGGCTTGAAATGTAATTGAGAGCGCAGCTTTGTTTCACTGGAACATCATTTTATCAGGCAAGGTTGCTGATACATATTTATTAGGATAAAGGCCAATGTTTTTGGTGGATTTTAGCCCAGATGAAGATTTTTTATCATCATCTAATAAAAGTGGATCTAAAAAAAGCCACTTCCCCTTCTTCTTTTTGCAAGCCAGCACTTCATCAACCTGGTGTGCATTTTCACCCACTTCTTCAATAAAGTGATTACAGCATCCCCCAAAATTTAAGATCAGATTGATTGGGTCCTTGGCCAGCCCAGCCGTGTCTCCGCTGATAAGTACAGCAGTAAGCTGTCTAAAATATTCATGCACTGATGCAGAGTTGTTGTCCCTTGATGGGCCTCACCATGTGCAACATCTGTTCCTGATGTCATGCTGTGTGCCAGAAATGCCCTGATGGCGTCCGTGGCATCTCTGCTGTAGCAAGCCATGTCCAGACACACACCGCTCCACTCAGCCACGATAAATATCTGAGACAACGATAGTGATCCAGTCGCCTGGACAGAACTATTGAACACTTCTGCTAATCCATACACATAGATTAGCCACTGCAGTCTCTCTCTCTCTGAGATCAGCAGTTCTGCCACTCACTGATGGATGTGTCAGTTGATTGTTGGCTCTATCAACAGTTCATGATTATACTGTGAATATTCCACTATGACATGCTGCACAGTGTAGTGCACTCCCTTGTGTTATGATACAAAATACTATATAGTATACTCTAAAGCCAGCTGCCGACACAATAATAATGTAATGAATATAAGTATATTGCAACCTTGTACTTGTATCAGTGCAGCAGCCAGAGCCTCATGATTCCATCAAAAATACATGTTCCCAGCCAAAATGATAAATTGTATATCCATTTACTAACCCTGTGTTACCTTGGCTTCTTGAATAAAACTTTGGGATTTTTTATATCAGTGAATGAAAAATCTAAAAAGTAGGTAAATTCTTCTTCAGAGTTAATAGGGGTCACATGTACCCTCTCATATCTGTGTAAGTGCAAGCCTGTTTGTGTGGAAGTGTTTTAAATAGTGAGGTTATTGCAAAAATGAATGCACTTGTAAAGTTCTGAGCATGGCTGGATTAATTTCTTTCTCACATGCAGTCCGTCCCTGCAATTTTTCAGCATGTGGTCATGTATGAAAGGGAGCAAGGACCCACATTTTGTTTTATTTTGAAAATGCCAGTATGTCTGTCCTGAATGAAAGTAATAACAATGCAAGGACAACCACTTACGGAAGAAACTCATATTGTCTGTGAAGTCAATCACAAGACTTCACTGATGACATATTTGAATGTTCAGCATTTGACGTATTCTTCCTTTTAGAGTTTGGAGGGTATGTTTCTGATTCATGTAGGTGATAAAAATGCAATATTTGTATTGCAAACTTTGAATACATAACAAGAATATCGGCTCTGGACAGAAATAGTCCTTTGCCATGTTCCTGAAAATATTATGTGACATCTTCTGCTGTACATACATACATTCGGCCTTACCCTATCCCTTCTTCTTCTGGTGAGTTTTATGGCAGTTGGCATCTATTAGCGTTTTATTACCACCATCTGCCAGACGGCGACTTGCCACCAATTCCACCATTGCCCTGGCATGTGTAAAGGTGCTGAAGACAGAATTATTCCTGGATGTAGTGCATGGTGAAACAAAAAAGTGTTGTCTGAAAGGTTATCCCAGTAATTTACTGGGAATGTGAAAAAGAGGCTTTAAGTTGCTTTGATTCATCAAGAATGATCTCTGCATGTTTAGCAAGAAAAAACCCAAAGAGTTCAAGGTAACACAGTTTGAGTAACGGATGTATAAATGACCATCTTGAGTAGTGAAGTTTTCCTTTAAAGGTAAGCAGTCATGTTGTTTTGACCACTCCACAGTTGACACTGACCTCTCATGTCTATGACATGAGAGAGAGATGATGAGAGGGACAGAGACAGAGTCAGCAATAGTCAAGGTGAATCCTGTCCCGGGTACAGTGTCCATACTAGGCCCGAGCCACAGTCACAGCTTCCTTCACCACTGGGCTTGCCTCGCTGTCTGCTGACAATCACATGAATAGGCCACGACTGGCTGCTTGTTTTGTGCCATGATCCCTTGCTGCTCATGCTGCTGAAAAAATAAATAACCCAGCTCTGCACTGCTATAAATAATGGATGACTCGTCCACTGTCACTTTTCATAGCATGTCAAGCCACGGCCTGGCCATTATTAGGGTCTGTCCTCTTCCCCTTTCTGCCTCTGACTCCAGTTTTGTTATTGTTCTGGTCGACTTGCCTGCACACCTCCTCAGTGGGTCGGCTGTCAGTCTTTCTCTGGGTTAGTGCAGTTGATGGTTGCCACGGAGAAGAAAGAGATGCTTTGGGGGCCTGAAACAAGATGGGTGATACAGCAAGCTTCTGCTGCAGGAAATCTGCCTTGACCTGGAACAGGTAGCTAAGCACTTTCAGCTAAGATGTCATCCTCCTGCTTGCGTTAGATAACTTGTGCTAAGGTGCTGCCTGAGCTGTGGGAAGGGACTGACCTCATCATCTTGAGACAGACTTTGCGTCGCCCTCGGACTTGCTGAAAAACTAACAGTGTTACTTTAAAGTCAGATCTACACCCCTGGCGCAAAAGAGGAGACGGTTTACTTGAACAGACACACAATATGCCCCGATCCACCCATCCAGCAACAGAAATCATGGATTATTTACATATCCAGCTGTGTGAAAGAAAAATGAATGAAGAACATCTGGCTGAAGGAGAGAAAGATATGAGAAAGATTTCGCTATTTGGCCTCTGTAACACAAACACAAGGGTGTGTTGAGGAATCAGAGGAGGATGTTGTTTTTGGGGGGAGACACTAAGAAAGTAAAAAAAAACAAAAAAACATTTTCAACCCTTATCGGTTTCAGCTCTCTGTTTGTTCAAAATGTGCTTCGGTGCCACCAGGCCAAGCCCGAGGCAAGTGTTGTCCACCAGCAGCTCTCGGCTCCCGCAGCCTGAGCCAGTCTCTCCATCTGCAGAGTAATAGCATCAAATCAAGGCCTGCAGCAAACAAACCCTGACAGATACTCTCATTTGGGATTCACTTTGGGACAGCTGTGGTGCCATCCAAAAGGGGGGACGGAGAGGGGGAAGCCAGCAGTCAGTAATGTATGCAGAGTGTCTGCACGTCCTGGATGACAGCAACACGAGCGCTTGTCACAGGAGACATCAGTTCTACTTAGTCACAGCGCTGCGGGGCAATCCATATGACTGCAGTGCTGTGCGAACTCTATTAATAGTTATCTACCTTTCAGGAGTTATTATGCTGAGTAGGGGATGACAGAGGGATATAATGGAAGAAGTCCCAAATGAGGGAAGGAAACAGGGTCTGCGGAGCATCTTTTGTGGCCCTTTACAACTTAAGAATCCTCCTCCAATCCCCTCTCTCACCCTTCTCCTGTTAGCCTGTGTGGCTGGGCAGCCTGGTGCCAGACCCACAGTTTATGTGAGAGGCATAATAAGGATTAGTTATGGGGCAGG
>JAOWBC010001592.1:12221137-12249712 GCA_028566105.1 Hypoplectrus providencianus
GGGGGGGAGGGAAGGGGGGATGGAGGAAAAGATCAGCAGAGGTGGAGTGCAGAGGAGGAACTGAGAGCGAGCAAATAAGATAGATGGTAGAGAGAGGAAAACGAGGGTGGGAGAGATAGGCGGGCTGCTGGAGACTTGTTTAAAAATCAAGGTCCTGAGTTGGCCACGGTTAATTTTTCATCATACTTCTAAATTAAAAATGTGAGCGGTCATCACTTATTTGTCAAATTGTCTTAGCTCAAAAGGTGGATGTCACATTGGGTTTGCGAAAGGTCAGGGGAGCCAAGCAGCAGGGAGGAAGAGAGTGGATCAAAGACTGCTGATCCCACCAAATGCCCTGCAAAACTACCTTGTTTAAGGGGCATTTACTCCAAATGGAGTTCCTGGACTGTTACACTAAGTGGAGATGACATGATTTAAAATGTAACATCTGGAATGGCTTTGGCATACTCATTCGACATACCTTCACGGTCCTACATGAATATAGCAAAGATATAAACAAAATATACCACAGCATACTTATATCCCCTACTTAAGCCTAAAAAAGCCTGTAAGTTAATACCCATATGCTCTAAATCAATACCACATTCCTTTTAAAGCAAGCATAAATATGTATCTTACTTTTCCTGTGATTACCATAGCCACTCACATTTGCAGTAATCACCTCATGATGCTTCTCCGTAAGCATGAATATTCAGACATAGGATAATGTAAAGTGAATCCATTAGTTTTCTGCAGATTATCTGAGTGACTGTTACTGTCCGTCTTTCCACGACTTTCTGTCTTCTTGTTATTTCGGTGCTCTTTGGAAAAGAAAAGCAGCATGTCTGGGGGAAGAAACCATGCAAATACACAGCTAGAATAATCAACCTCCCCTGGCGGTGCTCAGCGTGCCTCATTTCCAAGATTTCCAAGATTAGAAAGCAGGAGAAGGAAAAAAATGATAGACTGGTGTTGCTCCTACCTCTTCAAAATTGCAAATGTGTAGATCTATGGATGAGTGCTTAGCCCACAGCTGCCAGCCAAAGGAGAGAGAGACACAAAGGTCCCTTGTGTGCGGAGCTAAAGACTGGCCAAGAAAGGGAGCTAAAGATCTACTAGTGTACCTCAGCTGTCTTTAGGGTCAATAGATCCTTTCCATCCTACTAAATGAGCCTATAGCCCCCACTGTTTGTGCCATAGATAGGTCAGCATTGGTAAATCAATGTTATGAAAGACAACACTGTCAAGTAAAAGTAAAAAAATTCACTCCGACTTCATCTCTTTGAAACTGCAACTTCAACCATTCAACAACAGACACCAGCTCAGATTTTGTTGTTTCCTGTTTGAATAGGAAACGCTAAAAAAAGACAGGGTGTGGAGAGAACCAGATCCTCGCCATTCAAAGCAAGGCCCTTGTTTTGCTTCTGCTCATCTGGAGAACCAGTTCCTTTAGCCTCATTCCCTCATCTCTTCTCCATAGGCTCAGGATAAACATCTGTTACCGGGGACATCTTGGGAGATAGGGCAGCCTAACAGATTGTGTTTGAGGATGAGGAAAAGGTTGTTTTGATTCAAAAAGGAGGTGTGATTTACCACATAGGCTTCCTGTTAATCTCCTGACCTCGCCAAGTGGAAGAGATAACAAATTATGTTTTTCAGTGGAGACTATGGTGGAGTATTATATTGTATATAATATTGGAAAACTCTAAAATACCAATTTGTTTTTTTTACTCTAAACATGGCAAATATTATTGTTGCAGCATTTTAATCAGCCATCTGACATTTAGAGTGAACCTGATATTTTTATGGAGATTATCTTCTGCCCAAAAAGACCTTATAGGTCCTTTGTACAAATGGCTCATTACAACCGATATTTATAATTATTAAATTAGCCTGTGGAGCCATGGTAGTTATGGCAGGAGCAAAGGAGGAAGTTAAGTTATGTAGCATAAAGAGTAAAAGGCCACGTAGTGACAAGATCGGGTTGGAGGCCATTAATCGTGTCTTGTGTCAACCCAAAACGTAAAGTTGCATATGTGAGAGACAAGCAGAAGTCTATTCATCACAATGTGACCCTTTGTGTTATTTGTTTCTTCAAGAGCACATTTAGACAAACTGTATGCACTGTATGTCTATGTTAGCATTTACGCTGAACGGATTATGAATCAGGGTATTAGGTTACAGAATGTTGACCATGTTGATAAAATATAAATTGTGTACTATAGTTTAAACAAACTTGTTTTGCTGATTTAACACACTGATATGATCGATGTTATAATACTAAAATATATGGTTAGCACAGGCTACTTAAAAAAATAAAAATGATCAATGTCATTATTAGCATAGTAGCATTTCTATTTATCTGTAACATTGCCTTGCATTGAACACTAGGAGTTCTCAGTATACTACACTAAATAACAGACACAAAATCAATCTTAATTTACTTCGTTATGTACGTTATTTCATATAATATACTGTAATATACCTTACTTAATTTATTTAACATACAGCATGTATGTTACATACCATAACATGCATACTAACTTATAGAACAGAAATTCTTATTGTAACCCAGGACATGATCTTCTCCTAAAACTAAGTAACCTGTGACAATTTCACAATGTAAACCATGCGTTAAAACTGTAATCATTTAGTCTATGAAGACGTGTTGAACGGTAATGCTGCTGGGATTTCTATAGAAGGGTAGACACAAATGAACTATGTTGTTGTAAGGGCTGGAGAACTTTCTGTTTTTGTGATGTAAAACTGAATTAGTCGTAATGTGAATCTTCTAATCTAGTACGCTATTTAAATTAGAGGGAAACAAATCTACAAAATGTAATAATATGGGTAATATTTCATCCACATCTGCACATCCAGCTCTGGGGGACTGCGGGAGTCATTCAAATGATGAACTCATTTTCCTGCAAGGCCAGATTTAAAGCAGTTAGTCTGCGTATTGTTTGGGTTACACTGCTCTCTTATCAGCTGTTATTAGCTGGCCACTCGCTCTCTGCGGTTGCCTTCCTTCCAGTATTTCCTGATTGCATTTTTCATCCCTGTCTCAACTGTGTCCCCAGCTCTAGTGTGCTGTGTACTTTCTCTGGCAGTTCCTGTATGAGGCCACGTCCTCACTATGATTAGAACTGTTTTTAGAAAATAGGATCTGAGAGGAAGTTTATCATGCCCTTGCCACACCAAAGCAACATGGCAAGAACCTGCGTCGAGACCCCCCCAACTACCTCTGTGACTAAATTAGATTTTACACAGGAGGTTTTAAAGCCAAAGTTTTTACCGTCAAAAGCAAAGCCAACAACACATGGATTACTTGATGTGCCGATCAGTGCTCCCAAATCATAATACATGGTAGAAAATGAAAGAGGTAGGAGGAATTGAGACCTTATGTAAATATTAGTGTTATTATTTCATGGCTTGGCACAGACTTTCATCCCAAGTGACTCACAAATTCTGGAACCCATTTGCAAAGCTGAGCTTTGCACCAGAGAAATGCAGGTAAAGTACATTGCTCAAGGGTACAACCGTTCCACATAATACGTGTTGTATTAAAACAGGTTGTGCTCAAATTAAGTGGACCCATGAATGGAAATGAAAAAGGGCCCCTTTTGAGAGGAAAATAGATTAGCTTTGCTGATAGATGATCGCTTGAAAGCTCTGTGATGTGAATAAGTAAATTTTGACCAGTTGCAGTAAAGCTGATTTATATCAGTTAAGACGTTGTCCTGAGGGCCACTGCAAGGGGGTGGGGGATATGGCAATTTATCCATGAATACATCAAAGCCTTTAAAGTGGCTTATTGCTACAGATATGCTTGTTCATTGTTTACATTGTGTAACCTAATTTACTTTCCTGAGAGGAATTCCTAAACAGAGTTTAAGCTTTATAGTCTTACGACTCTTAACATTAAGTTAGTAACATAAAATGTTATGTGCATTTGCCAAACACTCCTCCCCATGTAAGTCTGGTGCAGTACTGACCTTTTAATAGGTCTATATTTAACAGAGATCCCTGTGGTACTATTCATTACTGTTGTAACACTAGCTCAAGTACCTTAGTGGAAACCAGAAATTGTGGTTCCCCTCAACCAAAACCTGCTCATTATTGTCCATGTGAACAGCTTGTCTGATTCATTAAGTGTTTCCCGCACTATGTGCTCAAGAGACACAGAGAAAGCAAAGGGAAGAAGGAACTGTAGGAGGGAGGGATGATGATGGTAGGTTGCGGTTTAGGCCGAGCGTGCTCGAAGTGAAATATGATTGATTAGTGCATTCTTGGGCTGACATGCCCTCACTGCAGCTGAAACCTGTTAACTCAATGTGCACGGACTGGGCCAAATGAAGAGTCAAACCTGTTGTGACTGCCACATGGCGAATACTATGGTTGGCTGGCCAGGTCACAGCTCAAGTAGGCTAGGAGAGATATAAACAAATAGTCCACTATAGGATTTAGCATGTGTGGGACACGACATGTCCATGTTTGGCAGTATGCATGCATACATGTGTTTGCATGCATGAAATGATGGGCTGTATTCTTCCTTGGTTGACATGAAACATAATACAACATGACAGAAGCTGAGTGTTCCTTAACATCTGTTTGCACGTTTTAAACAAACACGGCATTGTGCGAATGTGACCAGAGACAGACACAGCTACATCCTGTGGATTACTGAAGGAAGTGAACCAGGGGAATGTCCTAGTACATGGGATATCACATTCACAGTTAATGTCACCAGCTTGAGTCATCTTTGTTGGATCACTATAACAAATAGGTTCTTTTCTGCTCTCTTCATTAATCCTAGAGGGGTTAATGTGGATTTAACACAACTCTGGCAAAGGTCAGATTAAATCAATTCTTGGTAAAGCCAGAGCTTGGTCCTTGTGAGGCTGGGGAAATACAATAAGAAGCAGCGTGATGAGCGAGGTGTGAGCCTATCTGTCAGCAGCCATTAGCGGTCACATCAAAGCCTCAATGAAATCAGAGTCTTGCTGAGAGCCGTCATTATATGGCTGTTTTAGAGTCTGCAGGGCCAGGTTTCCAGATCTCCCACGATCCCACAGTGCTCTATGGGGACCGGTGCTTCGGCAGCAGCAACCACAGCTCAGTATTCATTCAACTTAGCCAAGTTCACACTGGTTTCTGCCACTAATTAGCGCACAATAAGGTGAGGAAGGGAGGCGTTTTGAATTCATGATGGTATCAAAGATGTTATTTAAATCGCTGCTCCACAGGTGTCTTTATCTCTGTAATGAAACTGGCATTAGCACATTTTCCCCTCCTCAGCAGGACACTGGAATTATGTCTCACACAGAAAGAGAAGTGAAACATACCATTCCCATGAAAGTGTTAGATAAACTTTGCTCTTTGAAACACGAGCCCAACTGATATGGGATTTTTGAGACCGAGACTGATATCAATGCTAATTTAAGATAGTGAAAAACTCCAATATGGCTGCTGATACAGTGTTAAAAGAAGTGGAATGAAAACAGAACTTGTCTATGATGACAACTGAGAAACGACTGAATAAATGTTAAATAAACACCAATACAGAATGTTTAATATCATTCAAAAGAGCTAAAAAGTGACCACCTACTTTTTTAACGGCTACACTGCAAGTTAATTTCCCATTCATTTACAGCAATTATGATTCTGAAAATCCTTATGTGAAGCTTATATTCTAAGCCAACTAATCCAACCAACCACAAGAAAAAAAGAAATAGCTATGACAGTTCTCAAATATTCTCAATTATTTTGTTTTGCTTTTAAAGTTGAAAATATTGGCCCATATCAGACAATATACAGAACTGTATTGATAGACACTGATTTGCATGTGACTGGCCACTATTGGCCGAAAAAATTGGCCAACCGATAAATGGGTCGGCATCGATTTTATGCTGAGGTGGAAGTTTTCAGGTGTACTATCACTCTTTGCACTCCAAAAGCCCTGAGCATGGTTGAATGGGCCTGAAATGTTAATTCATAAATACATGCCTGCACAAGTCACCACAGGAGAGCCGGGTGTCACACAGCTTCACATGCTGATTTCACAGAGTTCCTGTCCACATTATACCTCCACAGAAACAGGAGTTTCAGCCATACCCGGCCAGTCTGTCTAAACATCTGTGTCTGCCGCTTTATGGGTGGCCTCTGCAGTGAGGACAATCATTGTAATCTTGACCATGGTAAGGGAAATAGTAGCTCACCAGGAGTTCAGTGTGGCTGTCACAGGAGTCCATGCTTGACAGCCTCGCTCTTGAAAAGTCCCTGTGCTGTGAGCGACGGTCCTCTCTCTCCTTTCTCCCCCTTATCTGCTCCCCTCAGCCCCTGCCACACACACACACACACACACAAATACACACACTACTTTCCTTCACCCATCACACAATAGTGTGCTGCAACAACTGTCTCCCTCGGCCACCTCTGTTCCCTGCCCACTCAGGGAAGATGACATGTGTTTGATGGCCAAAATCACTGCACGGTCTACCTTCTCTGTCTCGTCAGCAGCAAGCACACCACGGCCTGAGGGTGAGGGGGTGTGGGGAGGTTGACTGAGTGGCATGTTTGTACTGCTCAGCGCCTTCAGAAGAGATTTAATGTAGCTGATATGTTGTTTTGTTTGTTGCTTTGTATGTCTCTCTTAATTAGCTCCATGGACAAACAGTAAGAATGTGCCCCCTCAAAGCCACTACAGCTAATCAGGAATGCTGAGGAGCCAGAGATGAAGAGCAGAATGACGCTGACCTCAAAATGTCAGCTGGTGTTGCATTTCTTATTGTTTACTCTCACTCTTCCATGCACTGGTGTGCATGATCATGCTTAAGGCTCTTTGCATATTTGAACTCTGCTTTTTGTCCATAGTTATTTCTTCCAGAATTAGTTGGGATGGGGAAGAAATTAAAAAGTATAAAAAAGCCTTGTGGCTTTTTTGTTGAAAGGATGGAAGCTCATTATGAGGAAACAGAATGAACCTTGGCCGCCCACGCCATTCATTTGGGGAGCCATGAGGCTCATTATCCTTTTGGAGAGACTACAGGTCAGGGCACAACAACCTGCCCTCTGCAATCGCCACAGCAACAAGACTCAGTGAATTCAGAGGTGACGTTGGCCAGCATATTACCGTCTTTTGCTGTTATCTTATTTACTAGTCAGCCAACGACTTAGGAAGAGATGAGAAGGACAAGATAAGATGAGGCGACAGCCGCCATTCACTATGAGCGTGGGTGACGGATGGTGGTAATGCAGTCTGTTTAGGGACATTAGCATCACTGGTCCTAGAGTTACATCCACCAAGGGGGTTGGTCTGTCAGGATTATGGAAAAATGACTTTGCCCAATTTTTGTGTTAATTGCTGGAAGAATGTAGCAAAGGCCAAAGAAGAACCCATTCATTTTTTGAGCAGCTCACAATCACATGTTGAAAACATTAATTATTGTTTAATTTGTTGCATGTAAAAAAAAAAAGTAATGTGAAAAGACTTAAGACTAAGACTTAACTTTTTAAATGGGACACAAACCCCATTCTCCGGTGAGTCAGGGCATCTTGCTAGCACTAACCAAAAGGATGCAGCAAACATGTACATTTCAATTTTTTTTATATATATCAATGATGGCTTCTTTTGTACAGGGTTGAGTGAGCATTGATTACAAAAAGGTTGGAACAAAGTGTGAAAAATAGAAAAATAAAGTGGATTATTTCTAGAATTATGATTGGATATTCATAGAACCAAATATATATTAGTTTAAATGTAAAATATACTGTTTTTGTACATCTGCTTACTTATGTTTAATCAAAATGGGAATTGGGTTGTTTGATCAGAATGTTTGTGTGTTGCAAGTGAAAGCAGAAACACACACTGGAGGTGGGAGTCAGTCCCACGCTGAAGGACATGGCCTTGCACTCTCCCAGTTCTTAAAGGTTTTGTCCTTGTAGGTCGTGACCTGTGCATTGTCCCACAGCTAATCAAACATATTCAATGTATCATAGTGTGGTGGTGGGTGTGCAGGTGTAAACCAAACACAGGCACACCTAAGCTAATAAAAGGCTTGTTTCAGACCATATTTAGTCATTTTATTTTAAGGAGCACACGGCTATCATTGTTCCTTTGGGTGACAGAAGACATTTTTTCCTGTTGATTGTACCCTGGATGTGTTATTTATTTCAAATCTTCTGGAATAACAACAAAATGAAAGTGAAATCAATGTGGGAAAAAAAGCCAAAATAGCTCTTTGGTCCTCATACTTTAACTGGTATGCCAGAGCAGAGATTTTGCAAGAGAAATAGTTTTCAAAATTCTCCCTGTTTACATGATCCTTTTAGTCAGATAGTCTATTCACTCGGTATGGACCAAAGAACCCAAGCAGAGTAACTTACAAGAAGCACATAAAAGGGCCCAGACTCCAGCGTACTTCAGGGTTCTTGCCTCTATGGAGCTCTACTTTGTGAGTATGTTTATGACTGTAATGGGTGTGAGAGGCCTGATAATGCTCCCTAGAGTCTCGCCCACACACCGAAGAACTTAATAGTATCGCCATACAGACAATGAAGAGAAAGCATGTAATGGAGAGACTGCAAGATCTTTATAATCTACCTGCCGAAGCACATTGTGAGTATTCAGACTCATCCTCCTCTTCCTGTGTCCATGTGCCCCCCCGCACTATACAGTCAGAGTTTATTCTCTGGTAGACGTCCTGCATGCTATGTGTCATGCCATGTGAGGGGGAAGCAGCTAGCTTGCAAAGTCCTCTCATGTCCACCATGTCTTTACTAAACTGACAGCTGACTGTTGCCAACTTTGCCCATTACTCATGTTCTGTCTGCCCATGAGCACAAAGCTCTTGAATGGCTCTTTGATCCAAACACTTTCACAAATATGCTAATGCACGGGCTCTTTTGAACACCAGCAAATTTTCAGTTTTTCTCGCAGTACAAGCTTTTCTTTTTTTAAAACATACAATTAACAGAGGATGCATTTTACAGGACTGAATGGCTTAATTTGCGAGTTACTCACCCATGTCCCTTACCACAATGTGACCCCAATCTTTAATAATAAGACAGAGAAACATTTATTTTCAATGAAGAAAAAAGAACACCGTATTAACTGTTACTCTGGCAACACAGCCTTTTTGTATTTCACCTGTTATCTGTCCTTGGGTTAAACAAATCAGTAGCAGAGTTCTGCCACGGCACCAGCTGTTTTTATCTGTCGTTGCTATTGGCAATGATGGCACTTAAACTCAAGGGCCCTTTCTTAGCCTTGATAGAGCTAGCTATCTATTCTGAGCCCCTTGGCTTTTTCTATACCCCTGCTAACAGTATGGCCACAATCTGCCCTTATCACTAACCCAAACATGGTCCCTTCTCTGAGTCTGGCTCAAGGGAAATGGAGGGAGGGAAATGGTGGTTTGGATGTTTATGATTCCCGCTCTTGCTGCCCTTTCCTGCTCCCCACCCTCCCTTTCCCTGAATCCCATGGCTGACTGATAATGGAACAAAGCTGCTGTCCACTCATCTGTGTGTGTGTGTCACATGTCCTGCTCGAAGCCCCCCTCAGTTATGGTGAATCATCTGCGGCAGAGTAACTGGAGCACATGGTCACTCTGCCCCGTGGCTCCGCCTTGCCAGTGCCAGTGCTGAATCCATCGCCTGCCCAGGGAGAGTGAAGAGAGGGCAGGCAAGACTTTGCTGAGATCTCCCCTCCCTCTCCTCTAAAGCCTGCAGAGATCAAGCCTGCATGGGTGGCCCTGTCTGAGGCAGTTTGCTCTTAATTGAGTTGCTCACTCAGCCACTGGCCCTGGGGGACACCTCTGTGTCACTTCTTATGATTAACCTAAATTTCATCCATCGTCCGAGAACCCTGCCAGATCTGGTAAGGCCAAGAAGTATGTGTTGAGACATCCACAATAAAAGAGCAAGGAGAGGAAGGAGGTGAGCAGAAGGCCGTGGTAAGATTTGATGATGGTGGCAGAATAAATCCACCCATTAATGCGCACGTCTATACATAAAACAGAGCGGTGAGGATGAAGATAATTAGGATAGCAGGTAAAAGGTCCAACTTTCCTGCCTCAGCGAAAGATATACTGTATTGATGTCGCATAGTCTGCATTGAGCTGGTCAAGTGGATTTAAAAATGGCCTCTTGTCATACCCAGTTCCATTAAACAGCATCGGTGCAGACCAATTTGGGCTTTTTAGCTCTGGCCTAGCTCCAGGGGATAGGATGGTAATGTATGGGGCTTTCTGTGAGTTTGTCTCAGGTTAGGTTGCTCATTTCCCCCAGTAAGTAGCAGGAGATCAAAGGCAGTGAGTGAAGAGCTATTCTGTCCAGTTCTACACTGGGCCAATCAGACCTTTCATTTATTGGCACACCAAGAAGCCGTATAAATCACGTCAACCAGCATCGACCAGAGCCTTAGTCATGAACAGTAGCTCACAACAACACATGGATTTGCTGCTGTCTTTGATAAATGTGAAGTTATTTAACAGCTTTGATGGGCGACCATCGGCGAGGACCATTGTTTTCCTTTTTGGTTTTCACAGCTTTTTTCGCTCTCACTTGTTTTCTTTCTCACTTGCTTCCTTTTTCATGCCTATTTTGTTTTCCAAACACTTGTGTGCGTCGGCAGCACTCTCCCTGCCAAGGCACTCATGGAGAAGTGATAGGCATGGGGAGTCTGTGGGCCAGCAACCATGAAATAAATATGGATGGTCATGAGTGAGATGAGCGAGGATCATCTGTTTTGCCATCTGCTTGTGCGAGAGCGTGGATGTAATGACTGTAGTCCTGCCTAGCCCAGTGAGCCCTCCGTTGCTGGGAAGGCGCCTGACAGAAACGCACACTTACTGGGCCTGCAAAGTCACACACAAACCCACACACCATGCATGTACATGTACACACTCATTCATGCATGCACACACAATTGCACAAAGAAATACCTCTTACACTGTACGCACTCAGTTGTTCCCCCTTTAGGATACAGTACACACCAGTGCCTACACACTGAGCCACATAGACACAACATCACAGCAGTGGCTTCCCTGCTAGGCTCAGGTACAAAGCCCGGGCTGCTGTGTTGTGTGTGCTCAACTGCCCTGCCTATTCTGTAAGCATCTGGCCCACCGTGGCCATTAGAAATGACAGGTTGACAATTGCCAGGCAGGATTGGTGTTGGTGATTGTTCAGCTGGCAGTGTCCTACCACGAGACAGTCTGTTAGTGTCTCTGCATGAGGAACAACATGGGACTTGTGTTCGCAGCACTCTGGGCATTGAGGGGAATAAAAAGCTGCACCAATCCACCAACTCCCCCACCACCCCTCCGCTCTGTCCCCCAAGCAGACAATCCTCTTTTTTCCTTGGATGGTGTTGTCGCTGAGGCCTGGTAATAGTATGAGTGTATGTTTATAAAAAAAAAGAAGAAGAAAGGAAAAAAACAGGCTGATGAATTATACATATTCCTTATGGAGGGTGACACAGTAGGAGCTCTCAGAATCAATCTTGACACTTGGATGGAATCATAGAGCGCAGAGAAAATGGCAAACATTGCTGTGGCTCAATGGCCTGATGCTCTCATAAATATGTTTTTATGGCCCTGAATGAGTTGGGGCACAGAGATGTTTGGTGCTCATAAAGGTGTGTGTGTGTGTTAGGCTGTACAGTATAATGCTTCGTACTGGAGGTTATAAAACATTCCTAATTTAATTAGCTTATACAATATGAAAATCAATAGCACGCCAATCATAGTTTAGCGCGTTATACATCATAAATCAGGCGTTCGGTGTAAGAAAAGGCCTTGATTGCTGATAGTGTTTCTCAGTCTGTCTCGCAGGGAGTGCTACTACACACTGTATTGACCATTTGCACAACAAAGTTACAAATGCATCTAATGCAACACAACACTCCCAAATCAAATCCCAGCTCATTTACTGCATCCTCCGCGGAGAAATTGAACATTCTGCTGCCTCTGATTTTTCATCCATCCTTTGGGTTAAGCGTTGTCTTGGGAACTCAGAGAAAAGCAGGCGGCTGGGGGTGGAGTGGGGTGAGGGAGACTGTTAATAGGCTCTTGAACTATAGTCTACTGTCAGTGGAGAGTGCTGAATGAGAAAACTGTCCAAGAGGAGAAAAGAGAAGCAGAAGAAGCAACAGATTCATGGCTAGGATGATTTGTTTTGCTTGTCTACACCCCCTCAAGCAACCAGCCTCCAATATCAATGAAATACACTTGAGCAAAACCAAGCGTAGCTCCATGCCATGAACAAAGTCAGGGGATAGGAGAGTTAAAGCTGCTTCACCAGTAGCAATGTTGCTTTTTTTGTTTTCTGTGTTGTTTGCAGTCTCTGTTCAAGTTCCCTGTTTCTTTTTGTCTGATTAGGAATTTCACAATGTTCTCTTTGGTGAAAAACTCTGTGTACAGAAACAACGAAGCAGCCATCCCTATTGAGCTGTGATGTTTTCTCCCTCATTCAGTTTGAAGCTCCACCAACTGGCACACTCTACTGCTTTTTTTCATGTTGCCCTGGCATTTAAGCTACAGCGAAAGCACTCTTTGAAATCTGTGGCTCAAAAAAAAAAAAAAAAAGTTATAGCCGTCCCCACTGATGTGTGGCGGCCACAGGACACACCGCTATGTTTTGAACTTGTGTAATTTGGTGATTAATGTTGACCCTGTCTGGCCTATACCTTATTTATCTCCTTTTTTATTGAACCGTGGGGAATCGCAAAGACTGCAGAAACTCTGGATGCCAGTAGTGTGTGAGCATGATGCAAAGGGAGTCCCATGCCTCTTCCCAGGCTTCTTTTGTGCCCTTTAGCTCTCTGATGATTCACCTGCCAATAATCAAACGTGCCTCACTTTCATGTCTCGTATGCTCCAATAAAGCTTAATAACAAGTCGTGGATTTAAATAGCACAGGCCGAACTCTGGCGCCGGCTCTATCCCTCTATCCACACAGGGCTCGAAATAGCCAAGATCTGGCCCAAAACGTCACAGGGAAATTGGGATTAAGTTCAGCTTGATGTCGCCCGTCTCTCCACTGCCCAGATTTCCACAAGCACTTTCCCAGCAGCACTCTCACATCTTTGTGGGTCACATCACAGAATTCCTGTCATCAAGGGCGGCGGGTTTTAACGTCAGGGACTGTGATATCTCCTCCCCAAACCCTTCCCTCTCCCTCTTCCCTTCCACCGATAACAGCTAATCCTTGCCTCACATTAAACTGTGACCAAGATCAATTAAAACCCTGCCTCACCCCGATAGCAATCTCCCTCCGCAGCAGCCAGTGGTGAGAGAAGTTTGTGTGTCTGTGTGTGTGTACAGTACAGTATGTGAGTACACATGTGGATGAGCCTGGCTGTGTGTATGTGTGTGTGTGTGTTGAAGGAGAGAGCTATAACAGAGAGCCATCTCCATCCTCTTCAATGGGTTGCAGTCAGTTGCCAAGCCGCAGGGAGAGCCTGCCATTGATTTTCATCGCCTCTTAACAGAGATGAAAGACAATAAAAAACAATAACAGTGATGATCACAACACTGCTGGCCATGTATGCATATAATGATTATCCATATCGTAATTAGTATTCTTTCCTTTGTTGTAATTATTTTTTATTTGGCGCAGGCCTTATCATTGTTATGAATTCTGTGATGAAAATGAATCATGCTTCGTGTGTTTGCATGTGTGTTTGTGTGCAGCTGTGCCAATACCACACTGCTGAATGTGGGTCTGCACCCCACATTGTTCCTCCTCTCATTTCTCATTTTTGGATCAGTCCAATGGAGATCTCTCACACAAAGAGGATTCTCCCCGCCTATCGTTTTTATTTAGAAAGTTGAGTGTAAGTGGGCAGTATTTTCTGCTGCGTACAGTGTGCCAGTTTCATGGTGCGGAGTTTGTTTCCAAAACCATTGGCATCATGGTGAGACTGGCTGGCAGAAATGGAAGGCTTGGTCCTGGGGTGCCAAATGTGCTTTGGCATGTGAGATGGAGGTTGGGTAGTGGGAAGTGGGGGGCCCCGTGAAGGTAGAGGATAGGGAGGGGATGGTAGTGAGCACGGCAGGACAGGGCGGGAATCGAGGCGGAGTGGAGTCTCAAGCGTGCAGAGTGGCTGCCAAGCCGACTGTCATGTTAGCCACTGGGATTGGCTGCTGTGGGCCTCAGGTTGTTTTGGTGTGTACATCAAAAGGACAGGCTGCGAACATGAAAACACAACTCATTTTCCCCCCATCTATCCCATCTTTCGGCTCTCCTACACCACTTTTTTCTCTTGCTCTTAGGCTCTCTTTTCGTCTCCTTTCCCACGAGATGCACATCCAAGGTGCTGCGGAATCTTTGAGCTCAGGAGGAGAGACAGCATGCCTGCAGGGTTGCCACGACAAAGTGCAGGAAGAACCCGGGAGAGGAGAGGAAGGGATAGAAGTTGGGAAAGTGAGGTGGCCAGCAGTCTGGAAGACACAAGCCTAACTATTGTGTTATCTGAGATGACAGAGGAAATGTGTCCACCGTATTTTTAACAGAACAGATGACCCAAGAAAACTAAACACAAGCTTCTCACTGCATCACAAACTGCAAGAAAAGTACCATCTGCTGCCATTTTCACCCTCCTTCAATTGTGTCTCTGTTCTGTCTTTTACACTGCTGTCAGCACTGTTTCAATTACATCCTGCAGCTTATGTCTATAGACGATTACAGCAGCTTGGTGTTCATGTGTAAGGCTGTGGGTTGACTTGTGTTTGTAGGCTATACAGGGCTTTCTTCTTTTTATTGTCTAGTCCAAAGACAATGCCGTTGTTGGCCTGCGAGCAGTTTCCTCCCCTTCGCACCGCAGAGCATGAATTAACTTGTGAATGATCCAAATTGAGAACAAAGAGATCCAATTCTGATCCCATAATGTCGTTGTTTTTGTTTTCTTCCCTTTTTGTACATCACTTTTTATTTTTAGTTGGTGGGGCTTTTTCTTCTCCTAGATTGGCTGTGCTTAGTTGTGACCTAGTTTATTAAAAGGGGGGAGTTTGGCCAAGCCATGGGAATCAGGGGCAGATTAACTTTCTGTTAGTTCTCCTCTAGAACAGCTCCATATGTCAGAGCTGCTGCTGTAAAAAAAAAAAAAATGGAAGTCACTAAAAGAGTAAAATAACTTGTAGGGGTGGAGTGCTCACTGCCAACTGAGCAGCTGCAGCCATAACATAAACAAACTAAAGGCTGAATTATGCTTCTATTGACTGACTTACAGACTCTCACTCACATATTGAAAGAAAACAACAAATGCAGCTAGGAGAGGGTTTGGGCAGGAAATCATTAAGTTAAATAACAAAATAGGAATTAGTTTAGCGTCACTGCAGAAGAGATAATGACTCGGCCTTTCTTCAACCTGCTGCATCTCGTCTCCACTGTCAGCTAACACTGCTAGCACTGGAATCATTTTGGTGGAAACACAAAGCAGCTCAAGAGGGTCAATCACAATTCTTTTGGTCTCCACACACCCCTGTAGCCCTGATGTGGACTGTAATTACATTTCTGAGGAGGAGCACACCACATCACGTAGGTACCTCAACACCTCAATGCAGAAACATCCTTCAGCCTTGAAAGTTTGTGCTCGCTGCTTAGTTTAGAAGAGAGTGGAGAGAGCAGAAGGAAACCAAAATGGGTTGTATTGCTTTATTAGTATTTCCAGCTGGAAGCCTTTGAGAGGGGTGCCCTACAAAACAAGTTGGACAGAGCCAGCGTTTCTTTGCATTAGCAAAGCCTAAAACTACAAACAGAAAAATTGTGTACTACAAAGGTGGTTATCAAGTTTCTCTGGTAACCCAGGCTTTAACCTCAGGGTTTTGCACGCATTCCTATTAAATGTATCAGTTACATTCTACTCCATGACTGAACAAAATGGGCCGATCATGTGCTGTCTACTTCTAGTTTTTGGCCAAATCAAAGTGAAATTGACTTTATTGATTGATGATGATCTGTGTTAAATTTCCCATGGAATAATTTGTTATCAGTGTTCTGTTGGCTGCATATACCTGCAGTGTAAAAGGGTCTTTATTGAATTAGGAAAAGCATAAAAACTAAATTTGGTAAATCCAAAATTAGTAAAGTTATTGAATGGTTTGACATAATTATGCAAATTTTAATATGCAAGGAAAAATCACCAATCTCACTTTGTGATTAGAAACATAAACCATGTTTTCTATAGAATGCAACATCAACCCTGCAGAGTTGATTACATTATTGGTTCAAATAATATCCAGTGGTGGTTTTCAGGTCATTCCTGTTTTGAATGATGAGCTGAAAACATCTTAAGAACATCTTGACTCATCTGTCATTTGCCCTACATCTTCATTGTTTATCTGTCCTTGAGGTTTTTTTTGTAGTGTAAACACCTCCATGTTATCCACAGCCTTGCTTGTAATTAAGCATATTCAGGAGTGATAACCTCATTGAATCTCAAAGCATTTACAGCGTTATCCAGCTAAAGACGGCTTACAAAAGAAATCAGGGATCAGGAGTAAATGACAAGAGGATAAAGGGATAGGAGATCGGAGAGCACTGGGGAAGAGTGTTCTGCTTCTTGTCTTACTTTGCTGCAGTCAGAGGGTGGAGGCTAGTCATTATATGGCAAAGTGCTGCAAAAGATCTTAAGGGTGTTAGTTTGAATTCTTTCTTTCTTGGATGTGTGGTTTCTCCAGAGTACGTCAGTAAATGTTGCCTCTAACCATATCACATGCTCACACTCATGACTCAGCGTAGCCTCTTGATCTGGGCCCATCCCGAGTAAGAAATCCTTCCCAGCCTCACACACTGGACCCTGGGGCAGATCGAAACCAGTTGAGGAGTTGTGACAATCACACTGCTTGTATCTGGTATCAAAGCAGCATTAGGTATACATAACATGCACTCATTTATTGTCACGCTACTGCAGTCATGCTTGTGATAAACAACTACAGTAACAACCAGAGGCATTATAATAAACCATTCCCCTAGATGTCTAAGGGAATATATAAATGAATCGTACCTCCACTGATTCGTTCATGGCAATGTGATGCTGCGTTCACATTAGTTTCCCGGCTGTGCAAACATGTGTACACATTTGCATGATGACACAGGATCCATAAGTGGTCACATCATGCATATAAGTCTCAAAATAATCCCTAACAAAATGGTCTCCGCTCTGGAACATTTTTGAGCAAATGCTGTGAATGTACTGCAGAGAGAGCGATTTAATGACTGCGGAAACAAATGGCTCACTCACAGTCAGAACACACAGAAGCACACAAGCGCTAATCAAGACCGGTGAGTCCTGCAGGAAGATCCCTCATCTATGTCTCTGCCTTTCATTACCTGCCCTTCTTCATGCGAGGGTAGTTGGATAGAGCTGCCTACTCCCTCTGCAGAGCATCTCTGCAGGGCCCCCTCATGGTGGTCCCTCCTCCCCAACACTGAAAAAGTACCCATGGCTACTTTTAAACTTGTATCGGATGATTAGACTTGGGTTGCATCCCAGAACACCGCTCAGCCCCAGCAGGGATTCAGCAGGGAGCATCGCAGCCAATGCATAATTTCTCAAGATGGGGGGACTCACACTGAGCCAGTGAGTCCCAATCCTACTATGCTGACATGTGAAAAGCTTATTGAAGAACTAAATAAGACAGTATTGAGCAGATGAGGGGGAAAAAAAACAAAGATTTGACCTTTTTTTCATGACACCTTCAGCTGCAGTGGCAAGTTTAGTTAAATTCCAAGTTAATGCTCTTTATTGGATAAAGAGGAGCTGGATATTTTCTTTTTCCTTTTTATCAAAGAAGCTAACTGGATAACTTGCCTTCACCTATGAAACGTCACTCAAACAGACATCCACCAATAAGTAAGAAACTCAAAATGACCAACTCCAAACCAGATACAAAACTATTATGACGACAATAGAGACCATTAACGTTACAAAAAGATAAACAGTGGCAAAGACATAAAAAGAGGTCATTAAGAGATCCACAATTAACGCAAAGAGACAATAAACAAATCACAACATTCATCAAATGCAACTACATGCAGGCTCAGAATCACAATAAAAGGACTAAATGCAACTTCAAACAAGGGCAAAACAAAAAAGACTCCTAACTCAAATACAAAGTCACACAAAAAACTTTAACAAAGAGATACATTATGAAAAAAAGAGGCACAAAACACCTTTTAGAGACATAAAAGGGAGATAAAGAGCAAAGGAATGACTAGCAATGGCTCTGAAAGAGGGAAATACAACCACAAAGAGACACAAAACAACTAGAAGCAGAGTCAAAGCAACTACAAAGACAGGTAAAACAACCACAGTCAAAAGAAATATAAAAAAGAGACAAAAACAGTTAGAAAGTGACACAAAACAGCTTTGAAGGGACAAAATAGACACAAAAGAGCTGCTCAGACATATTATAAGGCCACAGAATGATGGAAATACAATCACAAAAAGACACATAATGACTACAGAGAGAAACAACAGAACTACAAGAAGACTCAAAGTCACCGCAAAGAGACTCAAAGCAACTACAAATAGACAAAAAATGAACACACACGACTTAAAACATCCAAAAATAGACCTAAAAACAAAGAGATACAAAGAGCTGCTTAAGAGAGCACAGACATCTTGTGCCTTGCTCTTAAAGTGCGTTGGGGGGGTGGCGGGGCCTTTTGCATGCCTGTGCCCAGGGCCTCATTGTCTCTTAATCCGTCCATGCATCCGTCTTCTGTTCAACCTGCTTTCCACATCCTACTGTCTTCTCCTTCATCTCCTTCACTCTCCATAATAAGATGCTCAAGAGTGCACTATGCAAAACTCTGGTCATAAACTTATCCACGTCTTAATTATAGGTTTTACGGCTTTCCTAAGTTTCATTTTGTATTCTTGTTCGGTTATCTTATCTAAACGGTATAATGCAAGGCAATTTTCTAAATCTGAAGAGGAAAAACTGCATTTTTTGGAACAACAACAGCTACAGCATAATGTTATGAAGATATTTGTGGGCCTCTCTATCTGCCAAATGAGGAGATTGCAGTCTCTTTCATCCAGTTCTAATCAACGCTGAACATGTGGGAAACTAATGGTGTTTTTCTGTTTGCAAAACAGCGCTCCCTTCACCTCTGAGTGGGACAGTATACCGGATTGAACAGATTATAGACCGTGCTGTACATAACAACGGGTCAAACGTACAAAATGTGCATCTTTTATTTTTAATGGCTTATGAATATTTAACTGCCAGGGTCACTCTGCAAAAAAAATCCACAGTTGAAATCAATAAATTGGTTTTTTAAATGGAAACCTGGGTAAAGCGTTTAGTCTCACCAAAAAATATATATGAATTACCCTGAGCTTAATCTCTTGAGCACTCTGCCAGGGTGAAAAAGCAGCAGTTCCTGACAGCACGGAGTGTGTGTGAGCGAGAGTTTTAATGCATGTGTGCATGGCTGCAAATGCGTATTCTTGATTTTCTGTCGCGAGCCCTTTGTTGCACTGTTGACTGTACTTTTTGGGTGTGTGTGTGAGTGTGTACAGTGTATGACTTGATTCCTGGAGGATTTATGTGTACAGTATGTGTTTCTGCAACTATAAAGGCATCTTTCATTCTGTCATGCTCATAAATTTAATTTCTAAGTCAAGAAACATGAAACAGGAATTAAAAAACAGACTTCCACTGTGGCTGGATGTACGCCAGCACACTTTCAGCCAATTTTTTTTCTACTCAGCTTTTTTCTTTATCCAACAGTAAAACGTTTTAACTGGGGGTGATTGTGCAGACCTATCTGCCAAGGGTTTTTAGGGAGAGCAATGGTGTTACCATGGTGCTTGCACCCCTCTCAGTGTTGTAAACAGGAGCCACTGATTCCCCATTGGGATGATTTTGCATGCAGGTTGGAGAGAGAAAGCTGCTGGCCCCCCAAATGCATTCCATCACCATCACCCTAAGGGTCCACTGCTGGAGCCTTATTTCGACACATGGAGGGAAGGAGGGACAGAGGTTTGAGGGCACAGAAGGGAATGGGGATATTAGAAAGGCAGAAAGAAGGTTTTCATGGGGAATGTGTTGAGCTGGATGAGAGGAAGGAATGTATCAAAGAGATACGGAAGAAAACAGTTGCAGAAAATGAAGAGGAAGGGAAATAGAGACCTGGGTGTATGGAAACCATATAAAAGAATTGGGGGGAAAAGGTACAGTGGGAATAAAAGCTTTGAAGGTATAGCTGTCTGAATTTACATACTAGTAAAATGTAACCCAGGATGATTGCTCCACTGTAGCCTTGGGGGAAAAGCTCTTTTGCATGAGACTTCAAAAAATCAGCCCAAGACAACTATAAGCAGCACAATCTAACATCAGTGGCTTCTCCAGGAAAATGTTATCAGAACCGTCCTCGGCGGTCTTAGTGAGGCCCCATACGGAGCCCTGGGTTAGTGATAGGGGCCATACTGATGAGCAGTCACGATGCAGTGTGAGTCTGAGGCGAGCTGGTATAGCTTAGAAGCTGCTGTCTTATCTCAGGCTTGATTTTTTTTTATTTACTTTTTGGAGTCCAATCCTTTTATCTGTGATCTAACCTGCAATGACGAGATAAAGCTGTGCTGACTTTTCCATAAATGCACTTATCAGAGCTGTACAAGCTCTCCAATGCCAATGAGATGGGCAGGATGATCACTTAGCATTCAGTATGCATACCTTCACCTGTGCTGCCCACAGATACGCAAGCACACAAACAAGCACACACATACAACTACAGTACATGCACAAAGCACAGAGGCACACGCACTTTTCCACTTGTGTTGCTGTGTCTACAGGCTATTCACGGTAATAGCTTGGGCTTTCAGCCCTAAGTGCGTGTTTTTTTTTTCTGTTCCAATCATACAATAGTGCCTGCTGAGCTGGCAAGTAAGAATATCAAACAGCAAATGAAATTCCTGAGAGCCGTCTGCATCAACACCAACTTGCAACATGAATTTTTCATCATTTGGTGTGGTAATATTACCTCATTAGAGTACTCAGACAGCCATTCAATAAGCGTGGTCATTCTCCCTGCCAAGACTGGATCAGTGGTTGTATCAAAACAGCTCAATTCATTCGCCCCCCTGCACACACTGATGTCTATATACATACACAGCCATGGCATATTGCTGTAGATGCATTTGATATATAATGAGGGCAACACAGCAGACGGTCATGGAGAAGACTGGAAACACATTGGGTATATATAGCGCGTTGCCTCATGCACAATCAAATATGTAAAATGAATGCATAATACCCCCACAAACAATCTTTCTCCTTCACTCGCACACAGCCTTTCCATCTATTTCTATCTTGCTGCCTGTCTCACCCTGTCTCTTCCTTCTACTCCTACAGGGATCAAAAGGTATCAGACTCGGAGCGAGGTGGGTGAAGGCTGTGGGGGGAACTGACTAAGAATTACCAGCACAATTGCAATTTCTATACACAAATATTCTAAGCAGGTCTTAGAAAGTCAAAGTCACTCCGATGTGGTGTATTCATTACTCCACCGGCTCTCCAGCCTTATGCTCACCTGCAGCCGACAGCTGCTCGTTTTTTTTGGTGGGTTGAGCTCGGTCTCCTGGTGGAGTGAGGAGAAAACATCGTTTTCACCTGGCTGCTAGTTATTTGTGAGATGAAAACATCACAAGTAGAAGATCCTCAGCATCTAGCAGGAGCTCAGCACACCAGTAAGGAAGGGTTAGCTGGTTATTTATTCATATTTCTGACGAGAAAATACATTTCAGTAAGAGAGGAAATGGCTATTTGACAGTGAGACTTAGTGGATCATGGAGTAGCTGCATCTCTTTTTAATATTAAACTAAAAAGAAGAGGATTTGGTAGCACGTTGGGGAAAAAAGCTTGGACTAATGGACAGCGGGTGACGCAGGCTGCACAGAAAGGGGATTAGGCGGCATCATATATGCCTGTGTGTGTGTGCGGGTGTGTGTGGCCACACTTGAATTCTGATTGCATGTTCCACAGTATTGTTTCCTTATTGTTAATTGCAGTACATTATGGGTCAGTATAATATGGTTGAATTCTAGTATCACAGTGTATAATGACATCTAATTAATTTTGTGGAAAATCGATTAAGAAATAGCTATTGGATAAAATAACCCAGCAGAAATGTGTATTTGGCCTAAGTCATTGACACTGACAAACCACAGACTCTTATCACATTGATTAAAAAAATACTATAAAAATCCAATATTGCCCCAAAATGATCCTGATCATTAATTGCCCAAAGATGTTAAAGGGATAGTTGCCATAATATCTACACAGTATGACAAATGTTTATTATCTGATGTTATGTGCTGTCATATTGCCCTATCAGCCATCCGCATCAGTGACGTTTTCCTTTTTATCAGGGCAAACAAGTAAGGATTTGGCAAGGAAGTCTGACCCAATCTGTTCCTGGGATATAACTATATATATACTGTATGTTTCAACAGGTCTTAATCCACATTACACGGATTTAACATGAGATACACAGGGATTTGAAAAGATCAGCGTCTGCTCAGAGACAGAAAAAGAAAAAACTCTTTCCCCCTCTTTTTGTCATCCCCATATCAAGTGAGGCCGTGTGTGTGTGTGTGTGTGTGTGTGTGTGTGTGTGTGTGTGTGTGTGTGTGTGTGTGGAGGGGTGCTGCAGACATTTTTAAATTCCCCTAATCTTTTTTTGCATGTTCATGTCAAATATATTGTGGTAACAAGTCCCACATCTTTCTGCTCTCATAAGCCCCAAATCCTTTATCACTGTTGTTGTCATGTATGCTTAGCACAGTGATGTGTCTTGCCCAGCCCCCCAGCCCACATTATGTTTGCTGCTGTAATCATCTTATTTACAGGTTATGGTCCCATAAAAACTGCCTCTGATGATCTCAGTCACAAGAATTCATCGTGATGAGGCATGACGTTCATGATGGAATCAGGAATCGCTCCTTGACTAACCAGTCTGTGGCACGGCTCCACCGGCTGCCTCCGCGTCTGGTGGAGCCCGGTGCATTCTGACTTCCCCCCGACCTTCACTGCGCCCAGCCCTACAGCGTGCCGCACAGCTTCTGTTTGCCTCATGCTAAGAACCTAATCTGGCAGCAACAAGAGGCGTCTGCGCTGTAATGCCTTACTTTAAAAAAGACAATTAAGCTAGAATCTGAGCATATAGAAACTTCCCCTTTTTATCTTCACCAAATCCGATTGCAATCCAATTTAAAGTGATGAGCGCATCCTCCAGCACAATGGTTGGACCACATTCTGAAAAGACATTGTTTCCTCGCCGAGAGTTTAATTCGCTAAGATTTTATGTTTTCAGTATAAAATGAAATGAGAGAGGGGGAGAAAGAAAAATGACTGGTTGT
This sequence comes from Hypoplectrus providencianus, assembly GCA_028566105.1. Taxonomy (NCBI): domain Eukaryota; kingdom Metazoa; phylum Chordata; class Actinopteri; order Perciformes; family Serranidae; genus Hypoplectrus; species Hypoplectrus providencianus. Next base: position 12,244,497 of record JAOWBC010001592.1, read on the forward strand.
ATAATGAAGCCTTCCTGCAAATCCAGTGGTGATTAATATCTGACAGAGAATAATATTTGATACAGTACATGCTTGGCGCCTATGAGCAGTGATCATTTTTGCTGCCACAACATATGAAACATCACTGTGTCTCCACAACCAAAGAATAAAATCTACAGTAAGTCACAAAAGGAAATAGAAAGATTTGTTTGAAGGAGGAATTGTGTTCAGCAACCATGGCTGCCTGCGTCTTGGCCTCTGTCAACCTTATTGCTTTGGTCCCGTTTCCCAGCTCCTCTCCCTGCTCCAATATGATAAGATTTACTGGCATGTCCAAATGGGTAATCTTGTTTATTCACTGTAGCTGTTTGGATCCCAACATCACCAGGAGAATTAAAGCCTCTGAATCTCAGCAGGAGGTCAAGCGGAAAAAAAGGAAATGTAGTTTTCTATCTCTATTCTGCCTCTGTGTTGGTGTTCATTAGCACTGTAACAGCTGATATTATTTTCACTGCAGCTCAGTCTTATATTCCCTCCCCTGTTGTTGATCTCACTCTATATATTTTTCTTTTGCGTGAGCTCTTCAACCCCGCACCTCCCCATGTGTGAGAAAGCGTACGTGCATGTGTGTGAGAGTAAGAGGAGATACTTGTACTCCTACAGGAGTACAAGTGCTGTATAGTGGATGTTGCTGCAGTTTCTGAACGGCGCTGGTTCGACAGCCACGTATCTGATGCAACTCTGACTTCTGGAATCTATAGCATTGATCCAACATCTAACAGGCGAATTTCTAAATTGCCACTAAATTATTTAATTGATCAGTTGGAAAAGCCCAGCAGTATTTGGGCCAAAAGGGGCAATGGAGCTGACAGTCTGCAGGTTAAGCAGGGAGGTGCGGTCTGTCACATCTCTCTCTGCAAGAGATCTTCAATTATAAGAGGCTTGTACTGCTTTTGCATCCACCCCCATCAATCCTTTCCCTCCACTCAGATAAGCCCAGGCCTTCACCACTTGGTCTTATGAGGGAAGTCTACAGTGGTAGTTGATCTCATGCTTTTTCAACATAAATCCTCTTTGCTGATCTTTCTTTCAGAGACATTTGACATACTGCATTACAATCTGTGTTACTTTATGAACACTGTCCTGCTCTCACCCCAAGACCTTAGAAGGTAAAGTTCGACCCACATCTTAGCTCATCGCTGGCCGGAATGTTGTAAAATAGGTTGAGGTTTATCTGTGATACAATTTTGCCATCCTTCCATGAGAGCAGCATGAAAACAATCCCAGCTGAGCAGATGTAATCTCGGGATTCAGATAGCAGCAATATGTAGCGACCACGAACGCTGGCACAACATAGCTCTGACATGGCAATGTGCACGTCACGCTGCAAACGGAGTGCGCTTCTGTCCTCTTGGGGCCGACAATCTCTCCATCAGTGAAGCGGTTGACTCGCCAAATCAATTCAGTAGCAAGGAAGAAACAAACCACATGGACAAGACATCTTAGGTGACAGAGAGCTTTTATTTGCTCTCTTTCTCACTTTCACTTCCTAATAGATAAGACATCAAGATACCCGCAGGGAATTGTTTGTGGTTGTGTGTGTGTGTGTGTGTGTGTGTGTGTGTGTGTGTGTGTGTGTGGGGAGTGGATGAGATGGAGGGGTGGGAGGGGGATGCAGGTTGTATGTGATTGCATCAGCCATAGTGCTGAATGTGGATTCCTGGATTTCACTCACGTATAGTGGGGCCATTGAAAGGAAACAGGTGGCGGAGTACGGCGGGGGTGAGGGAGGGGAGCTATTGTAATTAATGCTGCAGATGCTGCTTTCTGCAGCGCATCTGGGCAGCGCTCTCATTTTCAGAAATCTCCTCCAAATTCTCTGCAAATCCCTGCAGGCCTTCAGAATCCTTTTAAATCTCTATGCAACTTCTTCTATTTCCCCTTGTTTCTTGACCATGGCCTCCTCCTAACTCACAAAAAAAAATCCACTGCATCTTATACGACATTATTTCCTTCTTTTTTCACTGATTCAATTTCTTCATCTTTTTTTTTTCTTTTAGCTGCCACCCTCAAAAAGTGGAAACCTCTGGGTCTGAAAAGTGAAAATGGTGGGCAAATGCCTTAAACCTGCATTCCTTTTAATGGCCAGGAGGGGGGAAATGCACTGACTGCAAAAAGTGGTCTGGTTCTATACAAGTCTATGAGAAAATGATCATTCTTTTCATTTGATTGATTATTATAGTAAACTTTTTTGGAATACGTATATGGTCTCAAACACCAGTGTCATTTCTTCTTCAATATATCTGCTTAATGTTCATTTTGTAAATTATGGTTTAATTTAGAGCAAAATAGAATAAAGCAGGGTTTGCTTCAGGATCGGGCTATCTTCTGATTGACGGGTCATGAACATGACACATCGTATGTTTTAGGTTTAGGTTAATGATACCCACTTTCATGTTCATTAGTTGCAAAATAACAAATTTAATTCACATTTTCAGTTACCAAAAATATAAACATGTATAATGAATGCACCCTATTAGCAACGTAATTCACAACACAGCTACACAAATAAATCCAAGATGGTGCCAGGCAAAAACTAACATGGTGATGCCCAAAATGCCAAACATCTTGCTTCAAAACCCGACCACAAACCAATCAGCTATGTCACGGTATCTATGTCCATCATTTTTAAATTCCACACTAACAACCACACACCTTTAAGCAGACCAATGGCATGTGTTTGTACAGTCACAGTAGTAGGAAGCCTAGTCTCCTCTGATTACAGTGTGCTTTGGATTAGAGGGACTATGCTCTAACATATTCGCTCTGGTATTATGCTGATATCCCCTGATGCTGCTTCACAGGAATACCACAGCCAGGCCAGGACGCTTTCTCACTGCAAACGACATGCAGAGCACCAGGTGGAATATGGCATCAAGACTGGCCAAATGGGACGACAGGGGGTTCAGTTCTGAGGCAGAGGAATGAAGGGAATGCACAGAGTTTGTATGGATTAAAGTGAAAGTGTTGGAACCTTTTTAAATAAAACATAGGGCAATTTCGAGGGCCAGGGAAATAACGGAAATGATATACTGTATGCAGTATCATCTGCTCTATTCCACTCCACTGTCATTTTGTAAAATTGCAACATGCGATACTTTCAGGGGAGAGAAAAAAAGTAGACATATTTTGATTTGCATCCATTCACACATCAAGGGCACATTAAAATAAGGGCAAAGAATTCAACAATATTCTGAATTTTCTCTCCTCTTATCTCCCTCAGCTTGGCAAGCACTGTGCCAACGGAGGGCTGGGGAAAAAAAAGCATCTTTGCATAAAATAGCAAGCGAGCAAAATCTAAAACAGTTGGTGAGGAACTCTAAATAATCACGGTGCTTTTGGAGATGAATGCATTAGCATAACTTAGTCCCAGCGAAGTAATCACTCGTCTCAGGGTGAGAAGATCCCCTCCAGGCTCATCTCGCTCCTGCTGCTTCTATCCCCCTGAGTTCAGCCTCGGCAGAATGACTGACCCCCTGAGACTGAGGGGTAGATAGGACACGTGGTAGAGAGGAACAAGTTCGAGACCCCCATTGGTTTGTAGCAAAGTGCCTAAGGCAAGTGATAAGATCATACACAAAGAAGGATAAATCCGCTACAAAGCATCGTTTGGTCTGTCTTTATCCCCATATCACTGTGTGAGTGACCACATGTACAGAAGAGACGGAGTGTACAAATGAAACTGTGACCAAGCCAGCGTGTGGTCATTGTAGGGAGTCTACAAATGTAGAGAGGAGAATCAGATGAAAGTGGAAAAAATGCTTCACATCTAAATTAAAAGCATAGCTCAATGTATGAGCTATTTTAGATGGAACCGTTTTGTGGCATAGCTGTGCGCTTTAACACAAGGTTTAATGTTAATTGAAGCGTTTTGAAGTTAATTACTTTTATCTTCCATTTTCACATGTCTGTGGAATTTAATTAAAAAAAGTTCAGTTTTTTATATGCAATAAAAGGTTAAAACATTAAAATTCACACCCTTGCCCCACTACTCAATTTAGGAACAAATTCAACATTGTGTTTCTTCATCTGTAAGGCAAAGTTTTTCAGAAAAATGATGATGAGAGTCTCGTCTATTGATGTGCCATGGTGAGGTCAGAGGTCAGCTATTAGACAAAAAGTCTATTAATAATAGTCTTAAACAAACTCAATAAAACATTGTCATCATGAGCACCATACATCAAACAAACTTTGGGTTTCTGGATATGTCAGCTCATAGTCTAGGCCCTCTAATGATAAAATGGACATCACGCAGACCCTAGTGTGTTAGCAGATGCAATTGCCTAACTAGACATTAATTCTCGTGGTTCAAAGAGTAGGATAATAAAAATAATTTTACAAACAATGTTTGAATAGTTCATTTTCTCATCCAAAACAAACAAATATATGAGTAACAAGGCCTACAATATTCTACTTAAAGCAAAGCTCCGAGACAGGAATGACATTCCCAGGCCTTCTGCGCAGGCGCATCCACAACTGACACACTAACAGGTGACTAAACTAACGAATCAACCGGTCTATGCAAATTAACGGGAATAATAAATTATTCAGAACAATGTTTGTGCTGCCTGACTGTCAGCGAAGATACCAACTAACAACCACCAGAGTCCGGGCAAACAATGTGTAATTTAACATCAACAAGATAGACATTAAAGTAGACACGGAAAAAAACATCAACAGAAGTCGGCAGATTGATGACGCACAGGTGTGTTCAACTCACGTTACTTGATGTCTGAATCTGTCATCCTCTCGGTCATGGGTATGAAGTATTTATCTCCAACTGCACTTTCGTTTGGGTTGTAAGGAAAACTCCTCATTTAGTCGTGTCCACCGCTGCTTCGCTAATTAGGCTTGTACATTAGCTGGCATCATTAGCAGCGCTGTAAATCAAGCTAACTCTCCCGGTTATTAGAACAAAGTATCGTAGTTTATGTTGCTTGTCCTGAGGCTGAATAATTGAACTGTTGTAGCTTCACAACTCATTTTAGAGTTTTGTTCGTCATGGACCTGTCCACTTTGCACTGTCATGACACTTACAGCACGAGTCATCCTTCATCCTTTTGATATTAAGGATGCAATACCAATTTTGACCACACAGTTTCAGTGTACATCCATGGGGCGCTGTTTCACTCATTTGAGGGAGGTCAATGAATAGCAGGAAAGTCAGGTCAGAAACA
>JAOWBC010001592.1:12251888-12263884 GCA_028566105.1 Hypoplectrus providencianus
GAACACGCGACCCTCGGCACCAAACACTCTTGCTGTAAGGCATGAGTGCTAACCACTGCGCCACCGTGGGGCCCAGGTCAGAAACAGGGAAGTGCTAAGTCTAACTGCAGAAACAAAGTAAATATATTTAAGTAATAAAATGTACATTAGTGATAGATATTTTCATTTGGTAAGGAGTCAGTGCTTACCCTAGTTCATGAGAGACAAAGTCACTGTATTTTAGACATATTGCTTCTGGCCCACACCAAAGCCTATGGTACTGGGAACCAGCAGAGTTTAAGAAGATGATACTAATAAATCTAAATCACAATTAATATAATTATTGTAGCTGTACTGATGAATGACTTGCTCTATAAATATTATCAACTATATATCTAAGTATTGTTGTATAGTGATGTTAGTCATGTTTGCTGACGAACATCCATTCAAAAGTTAATTGATGCTAAAAACAAGTCTAGACCTAAGTTGTTGAGTTTATAACCAGCATCCTAAATGTTTACAAAGATTTTCAAACCTATAGAAAATTGCATTATATTAATGATAGCAATGGCCTTCTATCATTGCCATCACATCCCATTTCCGCTCAATGTTATTAGGCATTAGTCATCTGCATCAGAAGCTGAGCAAACGTTACCATAATGGTTGCCCTTTGGGAACACCCTTATTCGCTGATCAATGTTGGATTTTCATCAAGAAACTGCTTTATTCATTTTTTTTATTTATTTTTTTTTTTTAACAATTTTTATCACCTGATCTATTTTAGAGAAGAGGAGCTCTCCACCACTTTTGTATGAAGAACCCTGAAACAATACTGACCGGGGGAGGCCAACTGCAATAATGGTAAAGCCAACAAATCCCACATTACTTTAAATCTTCACCAAACATGTCTTGTGTTATTGTTCTGATTTAGAGACCTAAGCTGCAGAAAATAACACATGAATGTAATGAAATATCACATTACAGAGGTTTCTGTCCTGCAATAAAGTTACTGTACATATAGGCCAGTAAGACTTTTTTTTATTATTTGTGAAAGGATAAAGTAAATTGCAAAAGTATTAGGACTACATTATTCATGTACATTTGCTACATTGTTGGGAAAAGGCAAAAAAACAATGATGCTTTTCCATTTTAGAGCAGGCATCAAGTAATGGATTGCAGTTAAAGTAATTTATTGTTTTTTACCCTTGATTTAAAAGGCACCACAGAATCAACAACTATTCAACAGCTATCATCGATTTTTGTGGTGCTTTGCAGCTCATTTTTTTGTTGGTTTTTGGTCACAGACTAAGAATTCCACACAAGGTTCACCAGCTGGATGGAAGGCTGAGATAAGCTGGTAGACTGATTCAGTGCAACAATGAAAAAAGAATTACCAAATACAAGGCCGATATTCATTCATGTAGCATACTCAACTGGTTGGAAAAGTCTCAATGTAGTATATCAAGGATCAATGTGGAGTGTGTTTTTCAGCCTTCTTTCATTTTCCTTGAGTACAAAAATCACTAAAAGCGGCTTTTCATGACAAAGATGTGTAAAAAGGACTTCCATTTTCAAATGTTTAGCATTTAGGACTGTATTTTCTAAATGCAACTGTTGGCACTTCACTCCAAGCCAAAGTTGCAGAAACAGTGAGACAGCTGCTCATGATAACCTGCAGACCATGTTCTTGCAAGTTTTGTCCTACTACATAAAGATTAACTATTGATAGACAGTGGTTTGATGTGTTACAATAACAGTGGTATTGTTATTTATTAGGAAGTGTTGCTGTTGAGATTTTCAAATATCCTTCATGCTTTGAGCACCAAAGGCCTAAGTGCACTTCACTGGGGTGATCAACAGGAAGTGTGGATGGATAGTACACTGAGAAAAGAAAATGTTTTGTTGTCATGTCGGGAGAACTGTTTTTTTTATACCTCTGTGTTCATGTGGGTAATGCTAACAAAGGGTATCCCCGCTGAAGTTGCCTTCATTTAGATTCAGAAGAATAAGAATAAGGCCAAAAGTGAACATTTCCACTGGAGCTTCAGTCTTAGGGAAACAAAGCTCATTCACAACTGACAGAGAGCCTTGTGTATTTCAGCATCAGAAAGAAAAGTGAGCATTAGCATATTCTGACTGAAGTTCCCTAAAGTAGCACATATGGATGATCTCATGAAATGCTGCCAGTTCTATTTGCATTGTGGCGAATGTTGCATGACTTGCATTGTGACATATTGTGATGCATTCCATTTTCTTTCTCTGCCTCTTGCGGGTTGTTCGCTAACTGATGCATTAAGGGAAAAAACACTTTGTGTTTACTGTAAATGTGGCAGTATTGTACTCCAGCTTATCTTTTATACCCACATCACATCAGTCATTTCCTTCATACCTCTATTTCCTTGCTTGTATTTGCTGATAGGGCTGCTTGTCTTGTCTACTTTAATCAGAAGCAGGCAGTGTTTGAACAGCTTTTGATAAAACAGAAAAGTGTTTTTGACTTGCTGTGGGTTCTCAGGCATCACCAGATTTTTCAGCATAGACATCTTTTAGGTTGACCTGTGGATGGATCAGAAACCTTCACACCTCAGATCATACACACAACAACATGGTTGCCTGAGCCCTCAAGCGTGCACACACACACATACACACACACAAACCTATGATAACTGATATAAAGGGATCTGCTCAAAAGTTATTTACCAGGGTCAGCTATTCCTGTGCTGAAACATAACACAAAAGCTGTTTTCAGAGCCGTGTTCACAAGAATATCCGGCTTATTTTTGCAGTTTGAATGCAGAACTTGTTGGCATAGTTAAGAGTTGCCCTATCATGGCCATGGTTTTGTGTGTCTGTGCATTTGTTCTATGCATGAGTTTGGCTGTGAATATGATTAGGTTGGAAATATGTGCTGGCTTACTGACTTGCTGGCATGATCTAAATATGAGAAATCGAAATAAGGAGTCCAGGAATAGAAGTTGAGGATGAATGGCCACTAAGAAGAAGATAACAGGTTTAGATAAAGGTGGTGGCAGCCAATTCTCCATGTGTGTCATCCCTCTGATGTTACAGGTGTTATCATCTAATCCATCCACTTTCTGCAACCGCCGGTTGCCAACACGTCCCCCTTTTCTCTCTCTCTCTCTCTCTCTCTGCTCCCTGCATGTGTGTCTGTGTGTGTCTCTCCTCTATCGTCTCTGTTTCCTCCAGCCTGAGTAAATGTCAGAGCAAGCTGCTGCTCTTCCCAGACCACGCCGTGGGAGACAGACCAACCTCATCGCCGTGGCAACCCTCTGTTCTGGCTCAAAGAAAGAGGCAAGGGCGGAGAAGAAAGGAACTTTTATGCCTCTGAACCCCCACTAGTTTCCTCATCCCCCCTCGTCCTTGTGCATTGTAGCCCAGCCCTGAACCATGTGGCCAAGCTCCCAGGCTTTACTGTGACTAGAGAGGAGGAAGAGAGGAGGGCTGCAATTACTAAGTAGGTGACGAAGGATTTCTAAAAGTCAGCTAGAAAATGAAAATACAATGTGGTAGAAATATTGGCAGGGTGTCTATAGGACATTGTTCTTTGATACACACTTTATAAATTAATTGTAGTAAAGAAGAAAAAACATGCTCTTCAATTCCGGAAGAAAAAATCCTGCCAAAGACATTTCTCATATGAGGTAAAGAAAGCTTACCAGCAAGCCCAGGAAATAGCCACATTAGATTTCCCAGAATACTTCCTTGGCTCAAAGCCATTGTATTTGGTTTCAATTTACACCAGCAGGAGGCTGCCTGATACCTTTCTTCTCTGGTAATGGCTTTCTTCTCCAAGATGACTTGTCACCTCTAACAAGTAGGGTACCTTAAGGGATTTCAGTGGTCGTAGCGAGTAGCCATAGGAGCCTGGCCAAAGACTGTCACTCATATCCACAGTAAAGACTATTTTTTTTGTGACAGCACAATCGTTTGTGGCAGTGCGTTGAGTTGCTGTAATGACAGCATTTAGCTATTAGCCTCCCTGAGGGAGAGGTAGGAGACTGTTGGAGAGACAAAAATTGTGAGAGGGAGAGAGATTGGAAGTGTGGCGGTGGTGGTCAGAAGTGAGGAACCATCTGGTTGTAGGTGAGGGACCATATTTAACACTGGCGAAAGCCCAATATTGTGTCTCCGGTGCATCCAGGTTTCTGCCTGTAAATTTGTCCATTTCCCACAATAAATCTGTCCATTCTGTTCCTGCTATTTTTCTCTGCACCTGATATTAATATTTTGTTCATTCACTGGGGGTATTGCCGGGGAAACATACACACAGACCACAGTCTTTACGTTGTTTGTCTACAGCATCTTGTCTGCTCTAATAATTTCTTTCTCTCTTGTTATGGCAGAGTGCCTTTAGCACACTGATATACTCACCTTTGTCCTTTTGTGAGACCCATTTCATTTCTCCCACGCCAACTTCAGTGCTGGCTGTTATATCACAGTAAGGCTGTATCTAAGGAGCGGAAAGATTACAATCATTCTCCTTCACCTTTGCCATGCTTACAGCAAACCTTGTTCACATACTGAGAAAGCATGTGCTTGTATAATGGAAAAAATGCCATGAATGCAGGGCAACAATATGTACACAAAAACACATATGTGGATGAAGGCAGCATTGGATTGTTAATGGAATTATTTACGTATTAGATGTGGCTGTTTTGCCAGAAATCACCAGTGATTACATATGTGATTACATGTTGCTGCATTAGAACTATTATGCTGTGTGCATTTGAATGAGGGGGAAGGAGCAGGCTTGTCGTGAGAGCTGTGGCAGGTGTGTCCAACAGAATTTCCATTCCCCCTTTTGGGTGATCTTGGTCATGTGAATTTTTTTGAAGGTGTGCATGCATGCATTTTTTGCGAGCATGTGCGCTATGTGTGTCTCCATTGAGTCTGTGTATGCATAATAGTGTTTTCTGCTCGGCTGGCTGTGCCGGTGTGCGCCTGTGTTCAGGTTGCACATGACCCCGGCTCCGCTGGGAGGTCCGTGTCTTTCATGTCCCCTGTTCAGTTCTTCCTCAAATCTGGGTCAAAGGATAAAAGAATAACCCCTATCCGCTATGATTCACACACACAGACACACACTGACACACACCGGCCTCTCTGAAAAATGACTTCCTGGAGATTTGAGTGGTAACAAGGTGGCATTGTGGAGGACACTGAAGCGGACCACTTTTAAAATTCACCTTATGTAGCAGCAGACACTCTGTCCTAAATCTAGACCCTGTCACCTCTCTCTATTAATAACAGTTATTCAATGCACCGGTTACTCATCCAGTCCTTCCCCATCTAACATCTCCCACTGTCTCACTCAGTTTGTTTCAGTATATCTCACAGTTGACCTTGCAGAGACCAGATGAGAATGCTGGATTTGCAAGTCGGCAGCAAGTCGATTAGCAATGCGTTGTGGCTCAGTGTCTCCTGGCATCTCTGCGTCTGTCTCTCCATTTCTCTTCGTCTTTTCTGCTCTTCCTCTAAAACGCTTTCCTTCTCTCCCTTGCTAAGCCTCTCCAACAATGCTGATGCTCTGGACCAGCTTCAACTCTCAGTGGAGGAGGAAGCCATGCTGGGGCATTTGTGCGTGTCAGTGTGTGCAAAGGCATTCATGGGTATGTATGTGTGTGGTAGGGAAGTCAGACCTTGCCAAAAAACAGAGTGAGCATTCTCAGTCCCTTGCGTTTCAGAGCAGTGGTTGTCATTGAGGTCTTTTCTTTCTCAAGTAAAAAAAAAAAATAGATTAAGGGGAAGCAGGGAATTGTTCCTGCACTGGGACACCCTGCCTCTCTTATAACTTCTGCCCTGTGGGCCTCAGGCTTGGAGCAGGGCAGTGTGTGTGGAGGATGTTAAGACCTACTGCCTGTCATAGATAAAAGCTGCAGACCTCCTACTAGCAGTGGGACACAACCATCTGGGAGGACCACTTGCAGTGTGTTATATCCATGCAACCCCCTGCTGTGCACTCTTGTATTCACTCATACACAGCATGCTTAGAAATCCATGCTAGCCAGTGGTTTAACTTGTCAGATTGATTGAGATGTCCCTCTGGCACACTTTGTCTCTCCAAGAACTTTTAAGACATTGTTCAGCACAGACCCTCCCCATCAGTCCCAACTGTCTGTGTGCGTTCTTTCTCTGCCACCTCCTTGCCTCCATCCTGCACAGCCACAGCAGCACAATGTTGAACATTCCATTAATGGAGAAGGGGGTATGTGTCATTGTGTGAACAGTCATCATTGTCTGGCAGGGGTCTATAATGACAGAAGACAGACTTGTGGGCTCAAGTCACATGGCTTGGGTTTGACTCAGACTTGAGTCACAAATTTTGAAGACTTAAGTCTCAACCTGAAAAATTTAAATAAGAATTGCAACCTGTTTGCACTTCGACTTTATCACGAGGAAATTTTATATTCATGTGGACTTTGTGACTTTTGATGGAAAAAAAACTTTTTTGATTTGTTGTGTTAAGACGATTGGAAAAACAAAGATGTTACCTGCTGACAGTTTCGACTGTGACTCCAGTCTTCTTCAGAACGTCATCTGACGTTCAGCTGGCCGGCCCAGCGAACCTATCAGAACATCATTAATTTGATGGAAAATACTTGATACCTTCCCTAAAGCCCAAAGAATTCAAATGTATGTACAAATCATTTAATTTTCCAAATCAGGTATTTTTAATTCTATTCATTCCACGTATCCCCATGATCCACTTTGTGTGAACCAATTTGACAGCATTTAATCAAGATGCAGGAGAAAACCACGAAGAACCATTAGAACATAAAATTATGTTACTGAGTGGAAGTTCGTATAACTGATAGATATTTCAGTTTGCACACAAAAAGTACATGATGGTCTAGCCCTAAACCTTTGGAAAAAGCATACAAGATGTTTGCAAATGTAACATATCATTATGTCAAAGTGGTATCATATCCTTGCTCTCCATGGGCTTTCTGTGTGTACTCTAAAAAGTGAATCATTGCTCTGTAAGAGGGAAACAAAGTGGCTTGGACCGAGCGTAATACCATGATAGTATCAACTCTAAAACAGAATTGCTCCCTCCACCATTCCCTCTTAGAACAAGAACATATCTGTTACATCTCTGCAGGATTGCCAACCGCATTAGTTGAAAATAGAGTATTAAATTCACATAAATCAATTATTAAACAGCTTCACAAAAAAGCTTCATTAAACGCTTGACATGGATAGGCTCTCTCTCACATGCTATCCTGTGTTTTTAGTAGAAAAGTTGTACTTATTTATGTAGGTTTTCTAATGCGCATATATATATATATATATATATATAGGGGATAACAGTGACAGTAAAAGGATATGGCTCTGTAATGGAGTTTTCATTTTACTGCCACACATTAACTGCTTTAAAAATGCATTAACATTGAGCTGTCCAGTTTGATATATCTTTGTCTTTAATTATTCTTCGTAAGCATTGAACATGTGGACAAAGAATCGGTTGGCTGACCTGGATTTCTTTCAGTGTGAGGCATGCTGAGACCTTAAGTGAGGGCAGTGGTTGAAGTCTCTACCGATTTGCTTTCTCCTCTCCAGTGGCTCAGGTGCTGATCTTCTATCTTTACCAACAGAACCATAAGAACTGAGAACACAGAGCTATCCAGGGAAATTATCCTGTCGACAGACGGCACATTGAGACTTCGTTAGCACAACCACCCAACCTAGTGCCTCTCCAGCCTGATCGAACGGAGCAACTCTCCATGACAGAGTAAACAAAGCAAAATCACAGGCATGATGAGGAAAAAAAGGATTTTTTTTCATGTGATTCAATAGCTGCAAATCCCTGAATCCCCATGTGGTTTTAGTGTGTTCATGTGTTTGCACCTACAAACATGTGAAAGAGGAAATGTCTGAGTGTGTCTCTTTGTTTTAATTATGTATGTGTGCCTCTTTTGTGTGTGTTTGTTAATGACTGTATTATATATGTAAATTTAACTGCATGAGTACAGTGTGTCCATATCGATATTTACCATATTATAAGTATCTTTTTTCGATTTATATTCATGCAAATATGTGTGTGTTTGTATGTGTGTGTGCCCATCTCCCTCTCTGCCTGTGTGTGTTTCTTTATGCGCTTCAGGCAGCGAAGAATGTCTGTGTTGAGGAGAAAGAAGAGGCAAAGGAGAGGTGTAAGTCGGAGACTGCAAGTAAACAACCGGCAGTAGCTACAGCAAGTGTCAGTCTTCCTGCCTCTCTTCCACTGCTTCCGTGCCTTCCTCCTTTACTTTTCACTTCTGCGCTTAAACAAACACACACACAGCGAATTGCGGTGCCAAGTTGCTGAAGAACTTGTTCAGCAAACTTCCGGGCTTTGCATCTCCGCTCAGCTTTTGTGCCTAAATTGATAATTGAATCGACTATCGCCATGTAATCAATTAGTGTGTTCATCCTCGGCTCCGACTCAAACAGTTAATTGGCTTGTGCCATGGAGGGGTTGAGACGGAGAGCAGACTGGTGCAGGAGGGACTGTTGGATTACTACAGATGGGCTCTCAGACCTATTTGCATTGTGTCTGACTTTAAGTCCGTGATTGCCTTTCTGGTTTGAAAATTGCTTGGGTGCGAGCAGCACACAGGTTGGGATAGGACTTTGGTGACAAATCCTGCCTGTTTTAGTGAAGAGGGCACGAATACATATAGAGCGACACAGCGGGTTATCTCTCTGCTTTGATCCCAATCTTTCAGACAGATGCATGCAGGTTTCTCTTCCATTAAACACTCTTTGTTACTTTTTACCCAATGTCCGGAAAAATTCTTTGCCACCTGCAGTCAGCACTGCTTTGTCTGAGCACACAGAGAGCAAAGCATTTCGAGTCCAAACAACCCTGCAGTATTGATCCACCCCACACCTTATTCCATTTTGTCCTCTAAAACATGCCTTTTCAGTCGGTTGACTTCTATTCAAAGCTATCCAGTGAGACCTGTGTCAATGGGGAAGCTTGACTTCATTCCATAGCTCTGGAAGCCCCCTGGGGGCTAAGCATAGGCTGCTAGACCATGACAGGCAGGGGGCTAATAGGCCGGATAGGAATGGATAAAAGAAGAGGGGGGGCGTTGTTGCAAAAAAGTTTTAAGACCAGGACACCGCCATCTGCTTTTGTGGTGATGAGCATCAAAGCCTGAAGGAACCCTGTTGGGTCCCTCTTTCAGATGGCCGTCCTACATATGGGCTTCATATTTCACCGGGACAGACAGTCAGCAAGGCCCATTGGGCCACAGCCGAGGCCGCTATTCTGTCTCCCTGCATGGTTTCCAGCCTTTGAGAAGAGCAGCAAGATTACTTTTATTTCTCCTGAGAAATGTGGCTAATAAATGACCAGGCTTGACCCAGAGGATTTGGGCCCGCACCCCCCACCTCACTAAATGAAGGTATGGAAGACGAGCGGCTCTATGGGAATGTTACTGTAGAGAAAAATGTAAGAGAAATGGGTCAGTGCATGGCTGCAACGACATGCTCCCAGGGTGATTAATTATTGAAGTGACTAATACTACATTTGCCTGGCAGCACTGGGGGCTTCAGTCCACATTGGCGACACCATAACAATAATCAGCCCTGCTGTATCTTTTATATCTTTCTACCCTCTTCCCGTCTCCCCGACTTCCCTTTAATTCCCACTCTTTCTGTTATTTTGCCCTTACAGACTTCTGTTTTCCTCTTCTGTCTCTCCCTCTTGATGAACACAGACCTCATTATCTAATTATGCCTTTTCACTCATTCTCCCTATCTCTGTCCCTCTCTTCCTCTGCCTCTTTCAGCTCCTTCTCTTGTTTCCCCTCCGTCAGTGGCATAGCCTCTATCTATAAGTGTGCTCCGTGATGAGATATGTGAAGGCCAGACACATATAATATCAGTGCTGATGGAAGCCAGCCACTCTTGTCTAACTCTGCTTCTCCTTCGCCTTTTGCTAGACTTTGCCTGCCTCAAGGTAGCATATGGCATTCTCTCAGACTGCAGGCCTCGTTGGCCTCCCACACAACACTGTGCATCCATCTCTCCCTCACTCACAGCTCCTTTATGGGCTCTCCAACAGTTATTTTCTCCCGTACCCCTCTCCCCTGATACTGTGCAGAGCCCCATCCCTCCACATTCTATTTCACACAGCCACACTTCAGTGACGTTCACTGCAGAGATGGCTCAGGTCTGGCAGTTGGTGAGAGGAGGGCGGTCGAGTCTGGAAGGCACAGTCATTAGTTAAATATTAGCCAGACTGTGCTCTATTCCCCCAACATCCAGGGGAGGGGTGCAAGAGTCATACCCTTCCAAAACAATGGGCCATAAGGGGATGGCTTTGTGCCCTCATGCTCAGATATATGTGCGTGCACACACACACACACACACACACACACAATACGACCTACCTTCCAAAGCCATACAGATGGCGATCTCTTTGTTATATCGTGTACATAAGGTGCAGTACATCATACCTCTTGAGAGCTGTGTTAACCTTACCAAGGTACAAGCAGAAGGTGTAGCAACAATGAAGGTGGTGTCACAAACAACAATACACAATGCCCCACAATTACACGGTTGTACAAAAGAAAACATGGCCGGACACAGTGGATGTGTTTTGTGCCTGCAGGTGAAGAAATACAGAGGTGAGGACAGGAGTTTGCTCCCACAGCAAAGTTGAACAGATGGTTGTAGACCATATTAACGCACATTTTAAAAAATGTATTTTGGAAAGAGTGAGCATGAACAGTTATTTCCTGGTGGTTTATTTTCTGACATCAAGTTGTGGCATATTTGAAGGTCCCATCTGCGTTCTTTTTTGAGTTTTCCAATGGAAGCGCCCACTTAGCTTTGGCAAGAATCAGTGCTGTAGGTAACAAGTAAGGTGCTTAGTAGGGTTATAGATAAAGTGAATGCTAACACTGGCTGAGTCAACATTAGTTGTAAGTCATACGATTACAAACTCACTGAACGAAGCAGTGATACACCAAAAGAATGACTGTTTTTGCCAAATTAGTTCGGTTGCATTGGAATAGAGCCTAGAACAGCTTCAGCTCCCTGTCAGAAAGGGCTCTCTGAAGGCAGGATAAAGTGATGAAAATATTTTAGATACAGCATGCACTTAAACTAATATTGATGATTTTTGGTGGACCTCTCTTAAAGGTGACTAAAATGCATTTTACTGTCCCCTAAGCTTCTGTCTTTCTTTGACTCTCCAAACAGAAACTGCGCGTACCATGTTTGGTAATACCTAATATGCACTGGCTATGGATAAGGAAATATGTAGCAACCTCGTCATCCAGAAACCTATGTCAGGTCACATGGGAAAAGCTTTTGAAAGGACTTGGATGTAAATGGCATTTTAATGCCAAGACATATATACTTTGAACGAAATGTTAATGTTTAGATTTGAAAACAAAGGGAAGTGGCAAGTTACATAATGATATAGAAAATTATGGACCTGCCCTTTAAATTACTGTCATGCAGCAGTTTTAAGTTTCTGATTTGACATTTTTGTGCAGACCATAAAGAACAGCACCATCTCTGGAATGATCAGTCTGAGAGGAAAAGGGGCTTGGCGTTTCGTTTGTCTTGCCTCCAGACAGACAAATTCTTTGGTGATTATAATGAGAACACTGTGGCCTCTGTGTCTCTGAGTTTGTGGTCTTGCGAGGAGTGATGCTGTGTCTATATGTTTCACTCTGTGTGTGTGTGCGTGCGTGCGTGCGTGCGTGCGTGCGTGTGCGTGTTGGTTTCTCTAAGGCATGGTATATGTTGTGTTGGAGCTGCAAGGCACACACATATGCGATGCACAGGGTTCATGCTGTTTGTGTGGTGAAGGGTGTGTAGAATTCATGCTGTGAGACTCAGAGATCATCTCTGCTCTGCCCAGGAAGCCTCTGGTCAGACAACAGCTATCTCAGCACACTCCCTCTCTTCTCATTTTTGTTCTGCTCACTGTCTTTTCCTTTTCCCTCTTTGCCTGCCTTCTCGATGTTGTCTTCACTTGAAGGCAACATTCAACA
>JAOWBC010001592.1:12263984-12291117 GCA_028566105.1 Hypoplectrus providencianus
TGTAACTTCTATATAATGTCCATCATGTGTTACTCCACTTTGCAGGTAACTGAAAGCAGACGGTGCTGAAATTGGAAACAGTCTGATTCATAGCTTTGTCATCTAAAGTGAATGCATTCTGTCTGGCTGCGCCTAAGCAGTCACCTTGTGTCTCTTTGACTTTTTCTGTTTTTTGTTTTTTTTTTTCAACAGAGAGGTTGTCGAGGTCAGATATTTGAGCTTTTGACAAAACAGGCTCCTTATTTTTGCCAGCTTTCAGAACCACAATGAGCACTACATACATATTTACTCCCACTCCCTGATACTGAGTGACCCAGACGCTAAATCCATGACGCAGTGTTCAATCCACTTCCAATAAAAATGTATAGATAGATAATGATCTGTAAACTTCAACTCCAGTGCCACACCCATATGTTTCCCGCTCTGCTCTTTATCGTTCCCTCGAATCCCCAGCAGAGTCAACTGGGCAGGCACAGGTGTGAGCAATTAGTCGGTTTCAGTAATGTACTCGCCTGCTCTCAGCTCTTTGCTCTCCTGAGTCCCAGACGGGGTCCATTGGGCAGGCAACAGTGCAATTAGTTCAATTTGGTGGCGTCGATTCATCCTGCAGCAGCCCCCAATGCACATTTTCACTACAATAAAACACAGCACTATGAAATACGCCTAATACTCACTTTGGCACAGAAGTTTTGCATGAATCCACAGTGTCAGCCTGAAAACACTCTCAGTATGCTGTCCAAGATTGTGTTTTTTGTTTCCAGGCATTTCTATTTGCTACAGTTACAAATAGATTTTCTTGTTACATTTTACCTGTAGAGCTGCCTGATAAAAATGACTGTTAACTCATTAGACTTCGTTTTCATCTTCAGTCTGACATTGCTTCATTTCAAAAGGCATGGTTTCATATCCTTGAATGTACCACTTGGAGGAAATAGGTTATCATAAAAGTACAGGAGATGCTAGCCTACCTTAGCATAACCACAAGAAAAAGGCTGTAAATAGATAGCCTGACTCCTCAAAGGCCCGTCAGCTTTTCTAATGCTAACGAATTAAAATGTTACTGTATATCTCAATTCCTTCATCCATTCAAAAACAGAAGAGTAAGAATGTAGAAGTGTGGTTTTAAATGAGGTAATTAATCACTGTAATTCTGGGACAGTGACTTTCACTGACTCCCTGAAGTCTCTGTTGGTTCTTTTTTTTTTTTTTTTTTTTTTTACACTTAATGCATTTAATTTGTGTACATATTAAACCAACAAGACAAAATGATGTAATTGGTGAGCAAAATATTATTTATAATTCAAGTGTAACAGCTAATGTCAGTTTTTCTGATTTTTTTTCTGATTATCTGATGATAACATACAGTATTGTAGCAATGGTTGTATGGAAATCCCACATTCCCACATTTTTCACATCAATACTCAGATCAGTGGTCTTTATTCTTACATTTGTTGAAATACATAATCCCAAGCCTGATTTTAAAAACAACATGTGAGTCAAAGAGGCGGCGCTGATACTTAGCATACGTACCCCATTCATAGTAATTGAGGTGCAATCCCTCGCCCATATGGTGCATATCTGCCATGCAAACATGCACCCTCAATAGCATCACCATACACACATGTTCATAACCCTTTAATCAATTAGTGTTTGGATTGCATGGGAATGTCAGCTGGTAGCACTCAGGAGCCCCTCCAGTTCATCACACACACACGCACACATTCACACACATACACATACACATGGACAAATCACAGCAAATCCCCAAGCCTGCCCCCGACAGCCCCTGAAACACACTCTTCTGCTTCTGTCTATGAAAATATATTTAGATTGATCCAAACTCTGGTGACAAAAATTAATATAAAATGCAAGCCTATTGCCCGAAATCAGTAGATTGAACTAAACACTCGTGAGGCATGTAGCTGATGTAGTTTATAAAGACAACAGCGTGTAAAAATCTGCATATTTCTTGCAATGTGTGGTCTTGTAACATGCATATACTCCACTTGAGGTCACAACTGTCTGTAAATGTACTCTAACCACCCACCCTGCACACCCGCTCTCACCACCTTGAGAGATCAGGAATGCATAGCCGGTAATGTTCTTTACCGTTTGCACTGTTTATGCAGCCTGCACACTCATTTAAATAACCTTGATTGCTTTATTTCAATGTGTGTGTAAGTGGGTGCATGCGTTTGTGTGTGGGAGCGAAAAGAGAGAGAGAGAGAGAGAGACAGGTTACAGTGGTAATATAGTGTTCCACGGCACTTTTAATTTCTGTCGATTATGACAGTATGTGCAGGCTGGCTTATTTGTTATTATATCATCAAGTCTGTGTTTATTTTAATAAGGCTTATAATGAATGGCACTATTAGAGTGCTGAATTCAGGAATGTGCACAGGCGGAACAGTACTGATTGCCCATTCAGGTTTTCCACTCTGTTTTCTCAAAGGGGGAGGAGTGGCGGAGGGGTCTTAGGACCAATTCACGTTATAATTAAAAAAGTCCAGCCATCCATGTGCAGTTTGTTTCTTTATATGTTTGGCACTGGAAGGGACCCATTGCGTGTACGCCCTTGTTATACTAACTTCACAGTGCTGTGCCTGAGCAGTTCACAGCAGCAAAGCAGAAAACAACAACATGAATGGTGATCAGAACTTATTCCGTCTAGAAACTGTTTATCTTTAGTCAGTTCTCAGCCTAACATTATTCACTCTGTCGAGATACAATCACAAATGGAAATGGACTTGTAATCAAATCAAATGCTTTTCACAGCACTTCACCTAAGGATATTAAATGTACTTTTAAAATAAGATCACCCTCAATTATTGTGTATGATTGCAAACTGTGTTCAGTGCAACTTTAATCAGCTCATTCTCCTTTGTCTTTGCTTGTTTTCTCACACTTTTGCAATTAAGCAAGAATTTCTTTTGAAGTTGATTGCCCCCTTCCTTCTCATTGCTTTTGTCTGTAGTTATTCAAATGAGAGCATAGCGACCTGGCATACCACCCTGCATTGTGCCTGCTGAGTTTATACCACTGCTATAGAGCATAAACAAAGACTGTTTAATTAGGTGCCTTGCACTTTATTAGTCCTTAACTCATACTTAACACACATGCATGCGTACGCACATTACACACACACCAATATCCCTCTTGAATTCACACAGCACTGCCTGCGTTACAGTCTTAACTTATTGAATAATGAGGCTCTTGCTTGGCTTGAACAAAGAATAGTTAAACTGCAATGAGGGCCAAGTTGTGTGTGTGCATGCACTTGTGTTTGTGTGTTTTTATGTATCTTTTTTGGATGCTGACAAGGGGGAAGAGCTTGTTAGGAAAAATGTTTTCTTGGCCAGAAAACAGCAGCTTTTTGCTAACTGGCCGTTTTTTTTTTTTGTTTTTTTTTTGTCAGGATAACAAAGAGAAGTGGAAATATGCAACATTTAAAACCTTAAAGTGGTGAAACCACCTCCATCTTTAAGCATATGCAGGCACATGTGCTGATGTTCTTTGTCTTAACTGTTTGCTTTTCTCCAACTTAGCTTCCTCCTTTGTCCCTTTGACAACTTTGGCCCAGTAGACTCTTTAGACTGGTCACCATGGAGACCCACCCTCAAGTGGCGTGGGAGTGGTGCGGGTCAGGGGAGGTCAAGCCGAGGGACTGTTTTGGCAAACGGAGCACGCTTCATTAGGCCTTTTGGCTTGGGGTTCATTAAAACTGCAGGAGAGGACATTCCAGGAGACTCTATTAACCAAGCAGTCTTGTGACACGCTGTCAGGCCAACAGATTTCAAACATCTTGTGTTAAACCGCCATGCCCCCCACCTCTCCCTCCCCCCAAACACACAAACACAAAGGGCACAAACCCACAAAAACAAGTGTAGCCCTCATATACACATACACAGACACAGAGAACCACACATGCACGCACACACGCACACTCTCACGACTCCCTACGTCTTCTGCGGCACTGCTGCCACACTCTACCCCACACACGCACACACACACACCCTCCCCCACACAATAGCCTCCATCTGTTGGCCCGTTCAACTTTCCCTGGCGGTCCTCTGGGGATTGTGTGTCTGCAGGTGGAGGAAACCACAGTCACCCTGCCGATACTCCTGTGACACCTTCAGATCATAATAGATGCCCAGAATGAGGGAGTGAGAGAATGTTTTGGGAGTAAAGGAAGGAAAATAAATACATTTTTATCAAGGATGGAGTGTTTAAGAGGTTGGGTAAGGGTTAGATGATTAGGGCAGAATGACAGGGTGGGAGGAGGATGTGTGGAAGGGAGTAAAGTGCTAGGGGAAGAATAAAAGGAAAGGATATGCTCTGCACCCGCCAGAAGCCCATATATATTTAATCTTATTGTTCCAGTGGAGCACATGTCAGATAATGCTACCAAAATGACTTAAAGAATCCTATCAGATTGAGCCACACGATATAAGTAAATCAAAACACTTTGGTTAGATCAAAATGCAAGCGATGGCACTTCAGAGGGAGCCTGTCAGATCAGTGCTTTTAGCTGTCCGCTGTATAAGCAGGTATAACTGGATTATCCTTGTGTTTCGGTTGGCAAGCCTTATCATGTAGGCTCTACGGTTGGTCAGTTCAAACTGGGCAGATTACAGTTTGCAGAGAAGAGGTTTAGCCTCGTTTGGAGCCCTGATATGTTAATTAAAGTGGATTTTCCGAAAATGGGACGGGCAGGATGGCAAACTCCACCTCAACAAAGCCATAAGCCCATCTGTTGGCAGAGGTGTATTTGGGCCTGTGTGTGTGTGTGTGTGTGTGTGTGTGTGTGTGTGTGTGTGTGCTCTTGTTCTTATATCCCTGTGAGAACCAGTTTGAGCCTTCAGAATAAGGACATATTTAAGAAGTGAGGTCATTTTTGGCCTCTGATCAGTTTTGCAAGAGGCAAGTTTAAAAGTGTCCATAGCATCGTGATTTATGACATTTGGCAACACTTTCTTAGACACCTATATATATATATATAATGCATCATAAACAAACGTATAATGCATTCTAATCTGTTTATAGCACTGTATAATTGTAATAAAATTTTGTAACGCATTCTAAAGCATTTTATAATGATTCCAAAGGTCAAGTATCATAAAGCTCCATAATTGCTGGTCACTGACTTCCAGAGAGCATAGTGCATTGTAATTATCATAGTTGTAAACATTAAAATGATTTCTCATTGCATTATAGTTACTTCTATATTGTATTACAATATGATTGTAAGTTGTTCTAAATAGTCTATGGCTGCTTTAAGTGAAGTAATAGATCTCTATATAAAGTTGGGTATATAATGTTACAAGCTGGTTATAAGTGGTATATGTTTGCTGCAAGTAAAGTAAAATATTAAAATGTAAAAGCATTATACACATGGGTTTGCAAAAAAAATATCAATGATTGGCAACCAATTTGACATAAAGAAATTAAAAAAGCATTGTAATGCATTAGGTGTGCTAGGTATGTTTTTTTTAATGTAATATACACATGGCATCATATCAACTGACATTTCCTGTCTAACGAAAACAAGGAAAGAATAAAAGGTGTTTAATAAAGAGAATAAAGTTTGAGACAAGGGAGTAATAAGTCAAGTTTAAACAGGCGTTTCTGCTGCATATTGTGTTACGTCACACCATCATTATTCTCTGATGGTTCTCCACAGCTGGTTGCCTGCAATGCATTGTGCTTTTAGCCATCTTATGTTATGAATTGGCTCAGTCTGCAGCAGGTAATGTGTACGGGTCAATCTGTAGTAGCTTATTGACTTTTTTGCCTTGTAGCTTTCAGCCAGCGCAGCTAAAATAAAAGTTGGTCAGTTTTCTGTGACGGTTAAAATCGATAAAATATGAGGCACACTTGCAGGTGGCCAGTTGTTTTCTCCTGCAGCTGCAGGGATACAGATGGACCATTTCTTAGCATACGGCTTACTTCTTATGGCACATTTGGCCAATAAAGTCATAAATCAGGTTTCATTTATTTCAAATTCTTGCTTTTTTGTTGCTGCCCAAGGCTCAGACTTCACAAACCAGAAGCATTACTTTACAATAACAAACAGTCACACTTTAAGATAAAAACAGCAAATATCTTTTCACCTCAGCAGCCAAACCTCTGGATTTTAAGGGAATTACTTCGCTAAGTGCTAGACTACAATTTGCAGATATGGCTCTCAATTCAGCACCTATTGTCCATTGAATACATAATGTGTACTGGGTTGTACCAAGTCGTATTGTAAGCTTTGCTTTCAGTGTCAGGTTGAAGTGACAAGCAGAAATCTTAACTCAAATAAGGTAAACTGAATTTGAATCACTGAATCACTCCTTTGAAAGCTGCATTGCCAGACCTCCTTGAGTAATAAAAAAGAGTCTTATTCTCCTCAGATAAAACTGCGAAATCCTCACCTCTCTGGTAACAGTAATACTGTGAGCGAGAGGTGAAGAGGAACATTACTGCTGACCCCTGCTCGCTGTAGTTAAAGCTTTAGTGGTGAGAGTTATTGGTAATGGCTGGGAGAAGGATGAATCCAGTCATTGCGGGTTCTTTGATAGAAGATGTAGAAGCGCAAACATTTTTGTGGGAGGGGAATACACATTTGTGTGTGTGGGTGTATTTGTGGACAGCGGCATATAAATAATAGAACACAGGGGTTTTGTTATTAAAGTGGCCTTTTTATTGCTTAATAGCTTTTGTTAAAGGCTTGCTTTGGATCCATTCAATATTGTTTCTTCCCTTGCCTTGTTTTTGCCCCCATTTTTAGCTCGGCCAGATTTAGCTCAGTTTCATCCTCTAATCCTTCTGTTTTGTTACTGACACTGGGAGAACAGCCTGGGCTGTGTGGCTCAGCCCCGCCTGTCAAAGCCTATAACATCTCTCACCGGGATCAAGTTATTGCCTGAGCTCTGTGTATCTTTATATTGAATTGCTTGTGATAGGACGCCCCGGTGTTATGTGTGCGCGTGTGCGTTTTGTATGTGTGTGCCTTCATGCACATATGTTTGTTCGTGTATTTATTGTACATGGATGAGGTGGCTCGGAATGAGTGAATGGGACACACAACAGTGGATACAACAATTGTCTTTTCTGACCTCAAATTTCAATATTGTCCCCTCATGTCTGTTCCTCCCTCCCTCGCCATACACCACCGTGTTCTCTGCTCTGCTCCCTGTTCGTCCATCACCGCGGCGGTTGATAGATGGGGCGGCGGAGACGGCGAACGTTAAAGTTTGTGGGCCGTGGACGGACAGCTCGGCATGAATATCAGTGGCACAGGGTAAAGCGCTGGGAATTGGATGAGCCAGAGCGAGGGAGGCGTCAGCACTTTCCCTCCCGTGCATTTTCACTCAGCCGGATTGAGTCTTATTATCTGACCCTGCACCTCTTCCCTCAGTGACCTAATAATATTGTTTCAGCGATCCTGTCCAGCCTCTGACCTCATGACTTCACACAGGAATCTGTTAGATGAAGAGTTTCCCAAAGAAGCGTGGTACTTTTTAGCTTTTGCTTCTTCCTTGGCCCTGATGTCATCCTACACATGAGCAGCAACTTAGTGCTGTTTATTTTTTTACTGTCTATCTGTTGCTGCCATAAAAATAGAATAACACTAGAATGGACATAACACTGTTTGCTGTGGTAAACTACAATGAATATTATACATTTCATACAATCAGCCAAAAGCAGCCCACAGATTCTTATAACCACCCGTAAACAATACCGGTTTATTTTCAGGTTCATAATATATAGTGCCTATATAGGAAATCACCTCAGACATGGTATTCTTCCGACTGCTGACACCAATTAATGTTAGTAAGTATGTCTACTGTCTACAGTAGCTGCTGTTGGTAAAGATACTTATATAATGTTGGTGTTATGATAAGGGAGCTCCAGTGTGTCATTGAGTCATGATTTAAGACATGCTTAAAAATCCTGAACACAGAAATGGGGAACAACTGTTTTAGGGGCTAACTACAAAATTCAGTAATGTGTAGTTTGAAATCTTTTACATATTTCCATCTTTTTATTTGGTTCCTTGTTAAATATGTTGTTGAATAAATCTCTGATTGTACTTTTACCCAGGCTTTAAAGTTTGTATTTTCACAGAAGGTATAGCCCCTGCAGCTTCAGACTGCAATTCATTCTACACAGCTGTTAAAAGGAACAGCTGTACATATGCATTTGTTATGATTACATTACTAATCTTCACAGTCAGCCCATAATAAGATACACATAAAAATGGCCACCGCTCTGTCCATCATGCTATGTTGATGTGAATAGGAATGTCTGTTCTAGTCTTTTTCTATTTCTATAATTCCTGCAATTGAATTACATCCATCCGTTAGCCAAATCTAATGTTGTTTATTAGTCTGATGAAGATTGTATCTAATAAACACCCTCTCACACTCGCTCACTAAGCCTCCTCATGTTGTACTTCACCTAGACAAAGATCTGTGTAAAACCTCATCGACAAGATCTCATGTGATTGGTCCACAGTGTTTGTTTGTTATTAGCAACGGAATCAAAGTCGCAATATCAGTGAATTAACATGGTTATGTAGGAGCTTGTTAGGCAGCTGAGGTAAATGGGGGAGATTTGGGAAATAATCCCTCCCCAATCTGGACACCACAGCTGGTTGTCTCAAACCTCTCCATCCATCCTGACAAACACACATGCACACCCGCGTGCACATCCACACACATACACGTGCAAGCCCAGTTTTCAACTCCATGCTGCTGCCAACATGCATTGGGACACAGGGGTGGGGATTGAAAGGGAACAGCAAAGAGTGTGTCGGTGTGTTTAATTGGGTTTTTCCAAATCCGTCTTAACCCCGATACATGTCCTTCCACATGCTCCTGCATCACTCGGTCTACAGGTCACCCAGAGCACACCGACTTGAGAATCTGTTGCTTGCAAACTTGGCAGCAGTGGGACAAGGTTCATGTCCCTATTCAGATTTCACCACTATAGCAGACTTTTGAAGAAAGTGCCGCTGAAGGGGATTAAGCAACTATCTATGCTGTCACACTTTTGAAAGTCCTCTTATCTCTGTTTGCTACTGTTATTTTAGTGATGCCTGTAATTGTCATTTCTGGTTTCTGGTGATGCATGCTCTCAGTCTGCGGCTGCCTGTTAAATCTCCTTCTCCTGTGGTCGACTGGGAGCCAGATTGGCCGAGGGGGAAAAAAAAAAAACATGTTGACCTTGTCTACAGATTTAGAACACAGAAGCATCACTGATATGGCAGCTGTACTGTGGCAGGCAACAGAAGCCGGGGCTCCAATCAGATCATTGGGTCAGATGGCTGTAGTTAATGCCGAGGCTCAGAGTGTGGATGTAATACTCTCCAGCTCAATGCACAAAGATAATTTTGCAGGTCTTTGTACAGAGCCCTCAGTTGTCTTGAAGGGTTACAAAGGCCTTTTTTTATTACTATTAAATTAACCATTTCCTTAGAACTGTGGGCATTGAACTAGTTAAATCCTCTTCTTGGTGTGGACCTCATTGGGCGTTAAATATCTCTGCCTGTCTAATCTGTTGGCTACTGACTCCAAGCTGTCATGTTCATTTTGTAATTAAGCTTTTTTTTTTCTTCCTTATTTTGACAAGTGACAGAATCCGAGCTGCAACGTTGCTAATGGCGATCCGAATGATTTTAGCACGCCTCCCACACCATGCACCTTCCACACACAGACTGCACACACCCATAGGCATTCACAGAAACTCAAAAAATATGGCACGCAGTCTCACTCCTACCGCACTTTTCTGAATCAATCTCCTGGACATGACCCTATCTTTCCCTCTTCCACATATTGTGTTGCTTTCCACCGTAGTGCTTATTGCTTTCTTTGATTAATCTTCCTCCTTGCTTTCCCTGCTGCACTGGTCTGAGGCAGTAGACTTCCTGTTGGTTTTCAAAACAACTCTTCATGTCAGCCTTCCTTCCTCCCATCTCACCCCCTTCCCCCTGTTCCTCCCTCGTCTTCTATTCATCACTCCACAGCCCATTTTACAGTATCTTTCTGTCTCCTTCCTCCATCCGTTTCTTTCGCTCCATTACCTTGCTCGTTCCTGTCCCCTTCATCTCACCCTCTGCCTGTCCAACCTCCTGACATGAATTCTTTTTACCCTCTTACTGTATTTCCCTCCTCTTCCCTGCTTTTCCCCTCTCGCCATTCATCTTCAGGTCCTCTGTCCATCTCTCTCCCTCCTTCCCTCACCGCCTCTCTGTCAGGCCCCCAGCTCTCTCCCTCCTCTTCCTTCGTCTGGCAGTGGAGCGGCTCCACTCTTGCTGACAGTGCTGTTTGTGTGAACTGAGTGCTGAGCTTCACAGCCCCCTCGCCTCCCATTCCCCCCCTCCGCCGCCTCTCCTCCTCATCCTCCACCTCCCTCCCTCCTTTCCTCCTGCCTCCCACCTACATACCCCTCCAGGCGGGGGAATTAACCTTCCAGCCCTGGGCTGCTGGGCTTAATGACTGTCTGTGGGGCCAGCCCTGACTACACAACCCAGCTGCTAACATCTGGGCCACACACACACACACACTCGCACAGCCTGTACACATACACAGACATACACACAGAACTATTCTGGACACTGGCACTGTGCAGCGTGCACGACATACAGTCCTTGAATTTGTGCCACTTTGCTGTGTGTCATTATCATTCTTTCTTTGTTGCCTGCTGCACAAATGTAGGAGTTTCTTAGCACTACTCTCACAGACAGCAGTTGGTCTATCATTACTGCATGGCTGACCCATCGCGGAACAACAACAAATGCAGCAGTATAACTGCTTTGTGTTTATACGTAGCAAATAGCTTGTACATATAGTCAACACAGAGCCACAGCACAAGCGTGGACTATCAGCAGATCAAATGAAAAATACATGCACGTGGAAAATAAACATGACCTTTATGTTGTCTTGCTGGAAAGAGCTTCCAGTATGTTCCACTGAGCAAATGGTGGTATTCTCCAGCCACCATTCAGTTGGAAGTATATAATTGACAAAAAGGGGAGGGGGGGATAATATTCAGAATAAAAAATCAAATGGCCCACTGTTGAAAGTGAATTCTTTGGCCTGTCTGTCTCCGTCTCTGCAGCAGAGCACATCACCCCAGGAGTATTCCATATAGGAAATACAGTAATGTGGATACTCTCTATTCCATTCATAATGTATGAGCATAAATGTTACAAACTAGCAGCTGTGAAGACATCCATGTTGCATCTGTATCTTTGACGGCTGCACTGCTCCTTCCAGCCCAGCACAGTGAAATGCTAAATAATGGGATCCATGAATACTCCGCAGAGAGGCAGAATAGAAAGAAACTACAGGCATGTTCCTCTGCTCTTATTACCGGCTCACTGCAACTTTATTACATTTTTATAGTTATTTATTCAATTCTGCTGAAACAAGAACAACAACAACTTTTTAAATGGTCATTTTGTTTCATCGTGCCCTTAAAAGATTGGATGTTCTGTGAATCCTAGGGGGAGCCATGACATTGTTTTTGTTTTTCCAACTGTTTCAGTGACCCCCTTGTAACCGCCGCCACCAACACTTCTCATATGCACACCTTCCTTCATTCTTCAGTCTCCGCTACTGCCTCTCTCCCTCTCTTTATCTGTTTGCCTCTGTCTTAGACTAAGGAGCGAGAGAAGGGGGAGTCCCATTGGCATTCTTTAACATCTCCGTTGCTCACTTGTGTTCAGAGAGCCATCTGTAGATCAGGAAGACAAAAAGACGCTCCTGAGCCTTGGCGTCACTCAACAGGTAAGCACAGCTCTCTTTCTCTCATGCAAATCCACACACCTATTCAAAGATTCCTGGCTTTTTTAAGAAGGAGGTACCCCCTCTCTCTGTGTGTCTGTCTGCCTGCCTTACTCTCTATCTCTCTGTGCACCCTAGGCAGGCAGATGTGCTTGAGTTGGTGGAGGTTGAAAGAAGGTTTTGCCTCTCTGTCTCTCAACTTTTTTTTTCCTGGGGAGAAGCAGGTGTGTGAGTGTGTGTCGCGAAGTCAGAGTAATCCAGTAAACTTGAACACTTTGAGCTGAAGGTAGTGGAGACAAAGCACTCAGACACCTGAGTCTGGTTTCTTTTGGGTGTCTTGAATTTGCACCGGCCGTGTCAAGCTGCTCACTGGCCTGACCGAGTGAATACCGTATGATATAACTTATCTATCCTCATGGCTGAAGGCTGTTCTGTCTTATTCAGCACAAAGGTCTTAATCATGCTGATAGACGAATGCCATGATTTAATGCACAATCAGTGATTCAGATCAGATAAGATTCTGTCGATAATATAATCTGAATCTCTACACTTTATCAGTGTTAAAGCAGTAATAGTTCACAATGCAGATTATGTAAAATACAGTAATTGGAGCCACAGGCAACTGGTGAGATTGGTAAGAAGTTAGGTTGGTATTAAGATGTAGGACCACAGCTGAATTGGATGGCTGCACGGGGGTTGAAACTTCATTTTCTGCACATTGACTGATTTCATGGGGTTTCACGTTAAATTGGTCTAGGATTGAGTGTATTGAGTCGTTTGATGATGTTATGAAAGACGCCATTAAAAATCTACCTGTTGGGGTCACGCTGAATGGTTCAGTTACTTCTAATGCCCTTGCGGGGAGAGTGGCAGCCCTGTCTCTGAAAGCGAATCAAATTTCAAATCAAACTTTCTAATTTGCATTTGTAAGAAGCTGGTGAAGAACAAGGTCAAAAAAACCTGTAGCAATGAGAGCTGCTGTAGTAAAATATGGGTCTTTCTTATATTTGAAGTCAAATTAAATTGCCATTCAGTCTGGTATTTATCTAATGTTACATTTAAGCAATCGTTGAATGACAAATCACTGCTATTCCAGAAGTGCTGCACCAGCCATGATTTTCCATACACAGGCAACAAATTTGTAACAGCGATTTAGCATTCTTGTAACTTGCTGTACTTTTCAACCAATTAGGGAGGCTGTTTGACTAGGTAATAGGAATGTGGAGGGGTTCAGGAAGGCTGTGTCTGAGTCCCAATGGAAATTGAGACATAACCTTTCTGTGCTGTCCAAACACATCTCTCCCTTATAGGCCAATACCTGCCGAGCTCAGCTCCACATCCAAAAGGAGGAGATGGCTGTTTTCTTGTACTGTAGAAAAACATCCAGTGCTTCGCATCAAGAGACGGATAACTGTAAATTACCATGCATATGAGAAGAAATGTCAACATTAAGCCGGCTATAATGACTGTGTTTGTGTTTACCTCCATGAGGCGTTAAAAGAGACAAAGAAATGGAGAAGATGGGCACTTTTAACCTCAGAAAAGAATTTCTATTCATTGAAGAGGGAAGTAATTACCCCTGTGTGTTCAAAGAGTATACTGGGGGCTCTGAAATACACAAATGTTTTGAGAGCGAAAAAAATAATTGAGTGTGAGTTAATTCTTATCAAAGCCTGTTGGAGTGCAACTAATCGACTGAGGGGAGATGCGTCAAAGAGCTGTTGCCTTCAATTCATTTTGTCTATTCAGATGAGAAAATATTTAGTTTTCAATTAAGTAAATCACTATTATTTGTTCCACTCCTGCAGCAGATAAATTGAAGTGATTACAAACTGACTTAAAATCCACAGAGGGCTCCTCCAGGTCAAATGAGGAGGAGTATTGGATGCAGTGGGTACAGACCCACAGCACGGCCTGCAGACTCAATTCCAAACTGTCCCCGGGATCAATTTAGAATAACAGTATAATGTGATTTACTCACATATATCTACAGAACATGATCTGCCATCAACAAAAACACAGTTCTAATTGACAGAAATGTAACAGATTTACTCAACAAAATGTGCAACAAGATCTCCACCCTAAATGACTGAATAGACATTTGTCTCATTATACATACAAAAACAGTTTGTGGTTGTTAAAATAGGCTGCAGTTTTTATGAATTTATGCAAGAAATCCAATGGCATAGGTGTCGGGCAGGACATCTTCTTGGTTGGGTGTTATAAAAGACAGTTTAATGTTTGCTCATATAATAAATTTACAAAATGTGATTCACAATCCAATTAATTACATAAACAGTTGTTTGGTTAAGGGCTCCTATTATCACAAACCCCATTCTCCAGGGTGAAAGTGTGCCGTTTGTTCAGCCCATCCACCTCCTCTTACCACCATCCCCAAGTGTTACATCCGCAATTTAAGCTAAATTGACAGTGGAGAACAGTCTAAAATATAAATATAAGAAGTATTTTGCTGCCTGTAAAGACGCTTTATATCGTCGTAAAGCAGATGGAACAGGAACAGCAACAGTAGTGCAATATAGACATTAAAAAGGACCACATAAAAAAATATATGTTTTATGCTTTATGCTTTATTGAGGATTTCAATGCTTTATTCTATGTTTTTGTCAATGGAGTTTGGTGGCTTTGACAAGAGTATAAAATAATTTGAGTTTCCCTAGATAATCCATAACAGAGATGTCTGACAGCAAGGTAAAGAGTTAAAATATTTGATATTTGATAAGGATTTCTTAGGTGGCTTAAATGCATTTTGCTGCTGACCCCGCCCATTGCAGGAACAGTCTGCTTCTCTAAACTGGAAACGTGTTGGCCGGTTTCCACACTGATATGTACTACCTCTTTAAGGTATAGTTTTTAAGGAACTATCAGACATTATTTTAATACACTTTCTTGCTTTCCATGCAGCTATCGATTTCCATTTAAGTGTAAGATGTGCAAGAGTGCTAGTGCTAAAAGCCAGAGGAAATAGTGAGAGAAAAAAGTAAATTGTGTTTTCCTTGTGACTCATCAAGAGACTAAAACTAGCTGAACAAACTCAGCCACTCACACACTGCATTTCAACGTTCACTCCCCCTCTAAAATACAAATTGCCAACACCATTCTGGGGAAACAGATATCATAAGTGCCACTGAAATTGTGATAATGATGTTATAAAGACCTTTTACCTGCCTTGTGCCTTTTTACAGTTGTTTATGCTGTCATTTCAAGCTAATACAGGATCCATAAACTGATAGGTTGATTAATTGGTTGACTGACTACTAAGTCTGCTTTAATGATTGTGTTGCATTCAACAAAATTTCTAAAAAAAAAAAAAAAAAAAAAAAGTTCTTTCTCCCCTAATACTGTTTTAAAGTTTGATATAAACTTTTAAACAAATTAAAAAAAATTGTAAAGTAACTTAAATTAAGAACTGTACATAAGTAAAGTATGTTACTTTAACTATTTAATTTAAAATAAATCAACATTGGTTTTTGGTGTTCTTTTTTGAAGTCCTGTGTTTGTTTCTACAGTATATTAACATAAAATCACTGAAACACTGGAAATCAGTACGAAAGGTAAAGGACTAAAGGCTCATTAGAATATAATACTGAACTTAATATGAACGCTCCTAAATGCCTATCCCTGCTATTTACACCATGCAGGGTACATGGATTGTATATCTCATACTGTAGGGTGTATGTTATGTATATCTCATACAGGTTTTTTTTCCTGGTTCCAGGATTGTCGAAGGTCAGGTGTCAGTGGAGAAATGGACTTCTTGTCAGCATGGATTGTGTCTCCTTCAGCTCTACCCTTTCTCTGTCTCATCTGGGGTAAGAGCATCAAATGTCACTGTGGAGCAACCATTACAGTAACTGTGGCCTTAACCAGTCCCTACCGCGTTCGGTCATTCAGCTGAGCAGTGGGACCCCTGACTTTATTGAAGACTTGAATTAGTTTTTTAACTGTAACATAATAGCTCTTGTATGTTTATGTGTATGGTTTGGCCTCTCAAGCTGCACAGTGATGTACTGTGAATGTAAGCCAGTTAAAACTAACCAGGCTAATCTTCTACTTATCTCTTAATCTTATTCTGTGGATACCGCATTTACTTCAGTATCAATGGGCTTACTGTGGCATCTATATATGCTTGTCCTTTCACTTTTGTTTATTCATCAGCTTGCAAATTAAGGCGCTGAACAAGAACAGCTATTAACATCACTGATACCTTCCGCTGTTGTTATTGCTTAGTCAGATAGGAAACCAGCAGCTGCATCTTTTTCCCTCCTTTTGCTGGGGGACAGTTTTTCCTATGAGCAGGACCTCAGGTAGAAAAAACACATTTTGTTAACCGATTTATTCATGGTAACAGGGGAAAAGAGTCTCAGGGTATTAGTGTTTTATGCAAATCGCCTAATCCAAATACTGCCTTAACTGTAGTACAGCTGATGGGGCTACTCCATGTGACCATTGTGACTTTTGTACCACGTTTGTTGTTCAGCTCAAGATAAATCTGTCCAATGTGAGCGTTATGGAGCTGTATGTTATCCTTGGCAGCTTGGATACACTGTGTACGCCCCCTGTAATCTTACCTCCAGCACTGACTAGTTAATACAGACGATAAATAGCACCAGCATCATTCCAATTCCTGTATTGGATATTATATGCACCACATATATCTAACTAGTTTCCATAGTGATTAGTACAATGGCTTCGTGTTCTTGGGCTAAACATAACCCTAAGTAATCTCACAATATATTTGACAGCATGAGCTTAATCATATATTATATTATATCCTGGAACCTTGGTATTTGAGAGAAATATTATTAAATATTTACCCATTTTTAGCTTTAACTAAACATTTTCATCAACAGAAACATACATATAATGAAGTATTCACTTGAATGAATTTGCCACCCTGAGGCAGAAATAAAGACAATATCTTTGTCCTAACAAGTAAAAATGAATGTAAAGATCAGGGTTGAGAAATTGCATGTAAATGTAATTGTAGACTTCCACTCTTGAATAAAGAATGGAAATCAATATTTCACGGCGGACATTCTGACAGGTCGTAGCAGGAAAGCAAAGGTGTAATTAATAATGTTAATTAATGATGACTGCATTCATCTTAGCTGCTGCAGTTCTACAGTCGTGGTATTGTGCATGCTCGCCTGCAGGCGTGGCTTACTGTCCTGGGACACTCACATGAAACACCTGCGCAAATGTGTATCAGTCAGTCCATTCAAACAGATCAATATGCAGGAATTTTTATTTGGACATCAACAATGGGTCGAGTGCTTGTAATACAAAAGTGTATGCTCGCAGTGACAAACTCACAGCGAATTACCACCTGTCTCTGAAATTCCCCTGAATAATTAATACTGAAACTTAAGCCCAGTACTGTGGTCACAAGTGGTAAAATGCAGCATAATGGCCGTTGATGGTAATGGAACATTGAATTCCTCTTCATTTCAACTGACTCAGTTGGTTTAAAGAAATAGACATCATCATTAGGCAGCCTGACTGTGAGAGAATAGTGGTGGAGTGGGACCACAAGCTGGAAGCATGGAGTTGTTTTATTTTGTTAGAAAAGTTAAAATGTATATTCCTAACCTCCTAAAATTTAGGTTAGCAGTAGAAGAAGCAGAAAACTGTCTCAGTAATGCCATTTACACAGCAAAATCTAAAGCTAACTAACATTAGCGAGTATTAGCTAACACTCGTGACCATAAGCTAATATACTGTAACACCAAAGTGCTTCAAGGTACTACTTAAAGAATTATTTATAATTTTCTCTTCACTCTTGATTCATTTTCTGTTAAGAATGTGTAGGCCAACAGATTACAATGGGAGTCTTAGTGAGTACACTCTTTATGGAACTTTAACTTTTAACCTCCGTCCCTTTAGCATGCAGCTTATCAGGCTAGCAACAGCAACAACACTTTTCTTTTATCCCTCCATTTTTTTTCTCAACAAACGGCTAACACATACAATTTAGAGCTTTTTATTACAGAGCAGTTATTCGATTTCTGTCAAAGACTGGACCGGCCCCTCAAACAAAGCTGCAACCATGAAACGAAATATGGTAAAGATATCTGCCACCTGTGATTGGTTGTTTCCTTGTCACATGACATGCCGGGGATTCCTGTCAAAGTTAAACTATATTCATAGCGAAATGCAGCTGTTGCGCCTTGAAAAATAAGCATTTGGGTAATCCTTCATACTTCTTCATTGACACTGAGAATGCCCTATGTGCATCTACATTAAAAACAATGAACTTGACATAGCAAAAAATCTGGCAAGTGTTTGGCCTCTGACACTACTAAGTTCTGCAGAATAAAGCTTTAGTGGCAAAACTCTTGAACTGAGAAAAGGTTCGATCTATTAATCATAAATCTATCTTGTCAGAGGGAGATTGTGCTATTTCTTCCTTCCATGCTCTCTCTTTAAAACATGAGAAGTCATTTTGATATAGCATTTAGTATTTCTCAGAATACTACAGTAAGTATTTCAGGAGCCTCTGTAGATCGCTGTTGAGTATTCATTTATGTAAACTGTATGCAAATGTGCTCCTGTGTTTGGTTGTTTGTATGCATCCTCTGTAATGGCCAATCTTGCCCTTCATATTTGACGTGAGGTGACTGGTTCAGCCTTGATCTGAGAGCTCTGCCTCTCACTCATGTTGTCAGACGCAACAGAGCATGCACTTCACAAACAACTTGGTCATTGCTTCAATGAAGGTCAAGATTCAAACAGCCGAGCAGAATCAGACTGGCTTCTCTGTGGGGCATTGTTTAAACGAGAGCCACGCTTAGATATTAGGCATTAATTGGAGTATGCAGTTCCATTTGGCTCCTTGAACTGAATATATTCATAAAACTCTATGTATAATAATCATATAATCCTAGCCCCAGTGTTAGAGGCTCATGGGTGGCCTGTTTTAAGGTTACCTTCCTGACTCAAGTGCACTGCACCACAGAATGTCACCTAAGAGCCTGGCTGAAGGATGGCCCACCCCACCTATGACAAACAAGGGGGATTAAAGTGATAATCATTACTCTTCCCAGGAGGAATTAGCTGGTAGGACATCGACATTGAAGAAAAACCGCAGGTGAACGAGGTCTCTGATACCCCATGCTTTTTCCCCTCCTCCCAATACCCTATCTGCATGGCCGAGGGGGGATTTAATTCGCAGTAATTACTTTATTGACTCATTTTCAGGGCTGTATCACTGCAGTTTCCCATCAATAAAACATATGCCAGGATGAATAATGTGGCCAGACACAATGGGGTGCCTTCTCAGACAAAAGACCACAAGACTGCATCCCTGTGGTGTATGTTTATGTCATGCTCCCCCTATTCTTTTTACTTCCTCACACTCCAACTTCAACACTCCTCACACACTCAGCCCTTGTTCGTTCTTCTCCACTTCTTTACATTATATCCCTTCACATCTTTCCCTGCTCCATTCCGACTCCCCCCCCTCCTCCTCCTTTTATGTCTCCAGGCACGCAGGCCCAGCAGGCCTTCAGGTCTGAGCCCAGGAACCTCACTGTGCGGATGGGAGCCACAGCTGTGTTGAGGTGTGAGGTGCTGCGGGCCTCAGGGACTGTGCAGTGGGTGAAAGATGGCCTCCTCCTGGGACCAGAGAGAAGCCTGCCAGGCTTTCCACGCTACAGCATGATTGGAAACCCCAAGAGAGGTAAAAGGGATACTCACGGAATAAGGTTTACGGCCAATTGGGCTTTGATTTACCTAGCCAAGCTAAATGGATTAATTTGTTTCATAAAAGGGCCACTAAATAGATTCTAGAGTTAGTGATCATAAACTGCCTGTGGTTGAAAGATTGCTTGTAGCGTATGGGTTTGAAAAAGGATAAAGAAATCTCAAGTGGAATCTGGTCAAATAACACTGTTCAAGGCAAAGCTGAACTATTGTGTGGGTTAGCTCATAACATGCTGAAAGTGTTAGATTGATTCCCACTTTGTTATGTTCTAGTGCCAAATAGTTCATACAGATTTAATTATAAAGTGCACCTGTCAGCTCAGGAAGCAGTACAGCTTGATGTTGGCGACTCTAAAAGTAAATGAGATGATGTTGTTGCTATGGCTTCAAAGTGCTGCCATAAAGCAACACAGACATTACGGGAACCTTATGGCACACTGACGCTCTGTACAGCGAGCATCTGGGAGTGAAGAGGTGATGTGATTGTCAACAGGCTCTCACATATTCTCCTCACCGTCACTCACATGTTAAGATGAAAAAATAAATAAACAAATCAACAGAGCATCAGCAAATCAGTGAAATGTGGCAGGGAATAAAGTGTGTTGCAGAATCTGCAACACAGTCTATAAAAAGTAATAGCCAATTAGAAGGCAATCCCGTGTAAGAGAAGAGCATCTGTTCCTGATCAACCCGGAACTAGGCAAACCGCACTTCACTGTTTCACAATGTGGGAGACCGCCAGCAACACATAAACACTGCATAGATGCCCATCCACATATTGCCTATGCTTATTAAAGCCTATAGTTTACATTAAAACAAACATAAAATGTTGCATGTCAGCTGATTAGTTGTCAGTGAGAAAAATAACAGCAAACATGACAGCAGGACTGGGGTTAGTAAGAGGAGTTGTGTCTCATACTTCAACAAAAACAAAATAGGAATATCTACAAATGAACACGAGGAAAACAAACACACAAAAGCTGTCAAGCACTCAAACGTACACTCATGAATAAACTACCCATCATCACAGGTACACTTTACCAGGAAAAGAAACTGCAGACTGCAGACTGATGTATGCAATCACTTTACACCGTACTGAAAGAGCGAAATCATTTAAGATGGCACTTGACTGCACTTGACACTCCACCAGTTTTCACTGATTGTCACCATCAGTGATGTTTACTGATGCTTTAAAAAGCCTGAAATCACGCATTCACAAAAACAGGAGAGGCCAGTGTTGATTTCAACAAATACTTAGTAGATGTAGCACCCTTAGTTTTCCCAAGCGGAAGCAATAATGTAAATGTGTATGGACACGAGCCTTTAGGATTTCATGCATCTGTGCCCAGCAATGTGCACTGTGAAGACAAACACACGGCAGAGCAGATAAAACGGCTTGTTCAAGGCACCAAAGCATTAAGTGACTTTTTGTTAATTTACTTTCAATGATTGGTCCACAAGGTGTAATTTGATTATAGTACATGGCATTCAGCCAGTCAATCAGGCAAAATTTAATTACGAACGAACACCCATGTTCACATGACATCTCACTTCTTTCTTGACAAATATCAAGCATTATAATGTGTTAAAACATAGTCACAAGTGAATTATAACAATTTTGTGTTTGGCATGTGGGTAACAGTACAATTTCTTTGCAAATAAATTAGTCTAATCAAGTTTAATGAATATTGTAGGGATGTTAACACAAATAGGAACAAATATCCTGAAAAATGGTGAACAGCTCCAGAAAAGCGTGTGATTAAGACGCTCCAGGTAGGTAACGCCTTTCAAACTGTGTGAAAGTTTCTTGCTTTAGAAATAAAACAGGGTACATACTTTCTATTGAATCCTTTTGTACCAGAGCAGCACTAAACACTTGATGATATATGAGCTTTCTAAAAGGATAAATGACCCTGAGAAATTGTGGCATATTTTCTCTAATATATTGCCTGATTTTCTCATCGCAAAAAAAGCAAGTGAGAGGCACTATATTCTTTATACTTGGCTGGCTGAAATATGCAAAAATGTTGAATTAATATCAACAATTGAAACTAGTTAGCTTCTCCTTCCCTTTCTCTTTCCATTGGGACTGTCCAGCTTTAGGGCCAATGCACAAATGCAGATGTACAGAGGAGAGGAGAATATACTGTGCTGCTGACATTATGGCTATGCAGATATACTGTATCCCCAAATTTTGAAGGCCTAGCTGAAATAAATACAGAGTAATGGACAAATAAGGAAATCACGTTGCAGCCAACTACCATATCCCCCACCATAAATACACCCCCTCTGCAACTTGATTGCACTATTTGTGAGTAATTCCAGGAAAGAGGAATATGATTAATAACTTCAATGTCTCTCTCACTCTGCACTCAATGATAACTTAGAAGTGAAAATTGCTTCTGGTTGGTGTTAATTATCTTGCCAGCTTACTTGACACATGCATTTTTAGGCCTGGGTGGTTGTCAGACCAAGATACTATTTTGCACATGTTAGTAGGCTGTGAGCCAGAGAATCAGGAGCTGGAAAACCAACACTGAACATCATCTAATCCCCACAGGTTATGGCAATGCATCAAACAAATCAAGCCCTGTTGGCATGCCAGACTATCAGAAGAGAGATACAGAGAGAAGGACTCTGCCTGGCAGTTTATTCGGGCGGTGTTGTGAATCTGGGATTGGATTTCATTTACCATGCTGAAAAGTCATTCTGAAACAAAATGCCTCTGCTATGAGTATAGACAACCACTTGCATGTCAATGGAAATGCCTGCAGCGGGAGGTTCTCAGCAAGTGAGATGTTTCCATTTTACGGAAATACATAAATAGTCTATTTATAATCAAATCAAATACCAAAACGTCAGTAGTAGAGCATATTACCGCATTGAATTGAAATGCCAGACTGTCATTGTACAAATTTCTTTTATTGTTAATTTTCCCATTTCCCGTGCTGAAAATTGCCTATAATTCAGACACTCTGAAATCAACACAGAAGAAACGGGGCCTGCAGGAGGTACTTATCGATACGCACGCAACAGCTCTGAACAGCGAGCATTATATTCAGTGGAGAGATGACAAGAAAACTTAATGAGCTTTTCTTTTTGTCCTTATTTACATGTTTTTATCGAGCACATCCTTATCACAAAACAGTGTGTTTTATTAATCTTTCTTCTCTTTTTTTCAGGCCAGTATCACCTTCAGATTGAGAAAGCCCAACTGGAAGATGACGCCTCCTATGAATGTCAAGCGGGCCGTTCTGAGAGCAGTGGAGCAATCATTTCCACTACAGTCTGGGTCAACATGCTAAGTGAGCACAACCATGCGGAGTGTGAACAGAGGGGATGTGGAAGCTTATAAAAATGTATTTTTTTGTCAGGGTAACGAAACGATGTGTAATAAGGCACAGTGAGCATCCTCAGTACTCCAGTAACATACACAACCTCCTGACCGCTAATCAGCATATAAAGAGCTGTTAAATATTCATTTCTATTGATAAAGAGCTTTAATTTGCTTGAGAAGAGGCATTTGAAGCAGCACATGCTTGAATTTAGAGGCCACATTTTTCTCCTTTTTTCCTGACGCATCGTTACAACGTCGGATGTTATATTAAACGTGGCCAAAGTTCTCAAATACTTCAGCAAGCTTATGTAGAAGAAATCCACGTGAGCCAAAGCTTCATGTTAAAAAGGAATGCTAGTAATAATTAAGTTTTGTTTCTATAGCAGCTTTTATACCAAAGAAGGTAGCACAAAGAGCTTTATGATTAGGACATGCATAGACAAGGAATGAACATAAAAACAAGGATAAAAGCTCTGCTCTTCAAATAGCCCCCATGTGACGATGCTGTGACGTAAAGCAAGGGCTGAGGGCGGGTGAACAAGGATAAGTGAAAGTACGAATGAAACAGATGATGAGGATGAGGAAAACTCATAGACCTGAACGGGCTATATTGGGAGAAGACCATAAAGAGACAGTCTCTAAATTAAAGCTTTTAAATCAGATGGGTGAAAAAGTTGTGTAGAAACCATGGGCAGGATGAGAAAAACAAATTTAAAACTAGATATGAAAGCAGGTTTTGAACGGGTCTGAGCCCCCATGCAAGTCGGACCCTGCAACACACACGTCATGCAAGATGTGTAAAATAAGTGTTACCAAGATATGCACCATTTCCTGTTTTGACTTTAATGCACACAAAGCTGTTTCTCTCTTATTTCCATTTTTTTTTAGAATCTAACAATACTTTTAATAAGTTTATAACTTTGGGTTCCAAAGTGCACGTACGACTATTTAATGTTGGACATAGTATTCTGGATTTTTGGGCCAAAACACTTTTACCTTGATTAAAGTGCTTCTGGTGGAGATTTTTGCAGTGGACATCAATGTTGTTGCCTGCCATAAGGGCCGCAGTCTGTACCATCCCTGTGCAGGCCTGTCTTATGGCATTTAATGTTTAAGCTGGACCCCTAATCAACATTAAAGCAAATATGTTTAAGTATGAACCTATAATACTAGTATAAACCTAAAAATGAGCAAAATAGGTCCCCTTTAAAGTGTCCTTGGCACAGTAGAACTAAGCAGTTTCCTTCAAGCACAAATGATATTTGAAGCATGTATGAACCGTGAAGCAAGTCCCAAATTTTCTAACTTTTCTGACGGTATTTATTTCTTTAACAAGCAGTATGCCATCCCTGCATGTTCCACTCGTTCTATGGCTTTAACCAGCAGTTACACAATATAAAGCATTACAACAGCCTGGATTCCCTGGCAAGCCTCGGGGCGATCCATGTCTCTCCCTTGCACAGGAATAAATTATAACAGAAGTGATTGAAAAGTTCCTACTCAGACATGGGCTGGAATAGATGTAATTGTGTGACTACATTAGACCACCTGTTGTCAGTCTATAACAACTGGTATCTCTCTCTCCCCATCCTTTTTGCTTGTGGGAGCAAGCCCATATGCAGGCAAGGAAAGGACTCAAAAAGAACCTTTCTTCTCCAGGCACAGTTCATTTACTTACATCCCCCACCCCATTCTGCACAATTTCTCCCTCTCTCCCCTCGCTTTCCGGCTTTCTCTTTGGTGACCATGGAGAGGGCTTTTTTTTTTCCAGAGAGGGGAGGGGTTGCTGTGGCGATTCTCACTCTCCTCTGGGAAGAAAGCAGGTTTTTTTGACATCAATGGGCTAGTGGGAGGGATGGCGGGTGGTGTGGGATAGCAAGAGGCATAGACCGCAGACGTCCCTTTTGAATGGCTACGTTCTGTTCTACCCTGCAGCAGTCTTGTGTCCTACCGCAGGCCTACACCTGCAGCCACAGCAGGCTGGACTCCCACATTTATTTCCTCTTAGATGTCTCTTGCATGTGCACCCACATACACAAAGTCAACACGATTGCCTTAGGCTTTGTTGCAAAGGTCAAAATGTGTGGGAATTATGTTGGTGTTGCATCAGGGACCACTGGTAGTTGCATTTACCATGACTGAAGCCTACTGCCGCCCCATGTGCCTGACATGCTCGTATCTGAATCTCAGCTGGTGTTGTTGTTCCGTTTCTGGGGAACACTTTCCAGCTGTTGACTGTTTAAGATGGACAGTTGCAGCTGCACTGTTGCAAAGGGCAAAGAGTGAAGCAACTGTCTTAAAAAGCACTCTGCAGCCTTGGTCCTAAAGGGTCATTTGTTCCAGCCCACCAACTCAACTGATTCAAAATACGTGACTAATCTGGGGCTTGATAATGAGCTGATGAATTCAATCTCCTGTTAGTGCTGAACTGGGACTGGAAACTGTGCATCCTTTTGAAGAGCACTGTCTCTGATGAGTTCCCCACGGACTTCTCCATCACTGAACTACAGCTCCCAAGGCCCCACACCCCTGGCCAGTCAACCATGGCCATATCCCATCAAGCCCTGCATCAAATCAAAACACTATAAACTCTTTATGAGGAGATACAGTGGGGGAGAGGGGAGGAATGTGAAAACAAAACAGAGATTGCTGGTCGTATAATTGGATTCTTGGGTCAGAGGGAGTGCTATCATGACTGGCTAATTCAAGATGGATCACCCCAGGCAGTGAATAGCGGGGACAGAGGCAAAAATGTCAATAAGCCCCATCCATGAGCTTACAAAGAGATGTTTTCAAGACATTTCCATTGGTGCAACATAACTCCTGTGTGTTTTTGCCTTCCTGCGGAGCTTAGATAGGGGATTACTGCAATAGGCAGATCAAGTGGCAGTGAGTAATCCATGACAATAACAACCTCTACCCCCTCCACCGAAACCCCCTCCTCTTCCCAACTTACCCCGCACTGTGCCCGTCACATACCTGACACATCCTGTGTCTCGGTTTATACCATTAGCCTTAGCATTTAATCCTATTAATGAACAACTCTCTCCCTCACCGCGTTGCATGCCTGTACAGATGCCTCCTGCAAATGTTCAAAACAGTTATTTGATGTGTTCTGGTTTTAGACCGTGTTACTCATTCAGTTGCCATAGTTGGGTCTTACAGAGATATGTCTGTGTGTGCGTGTGTGTTTGCCAGTGTGCCCTTGTGTGTAAGCTTATTATCAGTGTTGGTTGGAGGTTAGAGGACATTTTAGGAACCAGGGCTATAGTGAGGTTTTTGCGGTAGCTAATGAGTTTAGCACTTGAAGAGTATATAATGAGCCTTCATTTTATGATTCCCTGTTATGAATAATGGAACAACTTATAAATGGGGGCACAAGCAACGCAGAACATGGTGACTTTATTCATCTTCGTTCACGAAAAGTTCTGACAGTTGCCCAAGATATAACCCCATCAGAGGACGGTGTGTTATACACTGGTGTGACGGTGTGCAGATTACACTGCCAGACTGATGTTACAGTGTCGGGGTCTTTACGATTAGGTAACAAGGCTCCTCTTAACTAGCAAATGAGACATTAAAGGGACAGCTGAAATGTTCTGTCTCCCTCCTTTTGTCATGCATTTTATGCTGGTGGCAGCCATGGCCAGAGGCATATTAATATCCAGTTGTCTTTCTGTCCATGCATACATATGTGCATACCAACATATGCCCAATTGTCAAGATATCTCAAAAAGCTCTTCCACTTTCTTTAATATGTGATAAAGTAAGGAAGTGATGTCATTCTATCGGACCAAAAGGTCAAATATCAACTTCACTGTGATATCTTAATGCATAAACATGATTTTGGGCATTATTATAATTAATGTGATTCAAGAAGGAAAGAAGTGATTTTGGTGGGAACAAATATGAAATGAATTAAGGAGAGACAGTAGTAGTGGGTCAGGGTGGAGTGATGTGATGAGGAGTGGGTGAGGGGAGGTGAGGCTGCTGCTCCACTTCTCCCCCAGAACAGAGTAGATGGAAGGGGGAAACAGAGAGGAAGGGAGAGCTGAAAAAAGGAGCAGTGTTTCAGAGTGTTTCATTGCCAGAGATCACACACCTGCGACCTACAATGTGTGTGTATGTGTGTGTTTTTATGCATAAAAATATATCCTTGTGCATGTACGAGCGCACGGATATGTGTCTTTAGCCAATCTTTGTCTTTCACAGATAAAACTAGTGAGTTGTGTCTGTGTGGTATTGAGAAGTCTGATCTTCTGGTCTCTGTTATTTTCTTAATTCGGCATAATAAGCT
>JAOWBC010001592.1:12298225-12312277 GCA_028566105.1 Hypoplectrus providencianus
AGATAGTATAATTTATATAATCCCCCCCGCCCCCCACCACCACCACCACCTCCACCCAAAAAAAAAAAAAATCCAAAAAGCAAAGAGTCTGAAAAATGACCTAACATTTGTGTATAGAACCACAAGCACCAAATGATTTTTTTTCTTCCTTCTTACCCCATTAATCATCTCATGACCCTCAC
Source organism: Hypoplectrus providencianus (assembly GCA_028566105.1). Classification (NCBI taxonomy): domain Eukaryota; kingdom Metazoa; phylum Chordata; class Actinopteri; order Perciformes; family Serranidae; genus Hypoplectrus; species Hypoplectrus providencianus. The sequence goes on from JAOWBC010001592.1 coordinate 12,298,408, forward strand.
ACTTATCTTTTGACTCCTAGTTTGGGAACCACTGGGCGAAACTACTGAACTGTATATAAAGTAGTGAAAATGAGCTCCACCTCTACCAGCTACAACATTCTATTTCTAACATAGATGTAATAATCTATCAATTACAGGGGCATTTTACCACAGAGAAAGCACTAATACTTTGATACTTAATGTATCATTAATATGACAGAAATAAGGCTGGGTTCATGGCCAAAATCTCCAGTCCAACTATACATGATTTCATATCTCTGTTATGATCTATGTGAAGATAGTGCATGTCTGATGATTATTCATCAGTAAATAGTATATATGAAATAACCACACGGTAGGCTCCAAAAGGAGACATAACCTTGATGTCATGTTTTGAGCTTGAGCACTTTGTATAGCTCGATTTAAACTTTTATCCTTCTCACTTTGTCCGTCTTTCTGTTACCTCCCAAAGGGTCACAGCACTGAGCTCTGACAACGGGAGGCAGCTGGCATGTCATGCCAAGAACCCCGCCCTCTTCCGGCCTGTGGAGACCACAATGACCATGAGCGTGTACTGTGAGTGTCTCAACCTGTCTTTGAAGTGACAGTCAACACCCCCTCTATTTGGAAAAAAAAGAAAAAGAAATGAAAAACACTGCTGTGTACAAACACACTCAACCACACAGGAACCCAACCTTGGGGAGGCCCAAGGGTATCCGGCTCTCAGTCTGTGTTAGTGGTCCAAGGAGAAACATTCAACCTGAAGGCAAACTCACACCTACTTCAAGATGACATCAGTGTGACTGTCTCCAGTTCACAAGGCTGCCCCTGGTGGGTTAAGGTTGATATGACCAATGCAGGAAGTGTAGCAGGTTTTTTGACTTTAAAAGAGTGTCCACAGAGATGGCTAAGCAAATGCACCAACTCTGCAATTAAATATGAATTACTTAAGATTTCCTCTCTTTACTCAGTAATCTTTAAATCAGATACACCCTTAGTCTTATTTCCCCAATGTCAACCAAAACACATAAACCAATTATTAGACCAGCTGAGATGGATTATATCACTGAGGCTTCAAGTGCTGAATTTTTTAACAGTATAATAACTAATATGGGAAACCGAGGCCACCACAGTTAATAATAATGAATTCTGCAAAACTAACCCAGCAACTTTCTTGCTCATCAGCTTGAATTAAATTTAGAATCCACTGAGGCAAGAGGGGAGGCAGTTTCTGTTGTTTTTCTTTCATGTTATTATCACAAACCGCGTGACATTATATAATGAAACTGTTACCGCAGCACACAAAGGTGAGTTGACGCACATGCTGTCTCTGGCTCTCATTTCATTTGGCGTGTCTTTTTCCTCCTATTTGGCGAGGCAACAATGAGAGCCATTGTTGCTGAATGCTCAAACAGTGTGCCATGGCAGCGACTGTTTACTACAGTTGGTTTAGTGTTTTCTACTCTGTTGATCTGTTGAAGTAATTGATTGTTTAGGCCTGAGAGTCTACCCACCTGTTTCTCCCAGGCCTAAATCATGTTGTTGATTAAAGCGGAGCCGGGCTGCTGACACCTTCAGCAGCGAGCGCTCCCTCCACAGGCTGACTAGACACCTTAATGTTGTCTCTATCTATACTCCTCCACATTAGAAGCCACTGCTGCTGTTTTAACAACCACCAATAAGCGTGAGCACTCCTACCTTCCTCTCTGCGTCTCTGCTCTGTATTAAACAACATGGGCTCTGTGCTAAGTGCTAATGTTGCAGAACTTGGGACCACCGCTGCAGTCTTACTCAGCACGCCAGCCCATCAAAGCCAGCGCGGTGGCCATTTTCAGCCAGCCAGATTGTTAGCAAGGTGGCAATTTGTCACACTGGCCCAGGGTCTGCAGCCTGCTCTCTGAAACTGATTGCAGCAATAACAAAGGCCCGTCCTCCTCTATTTACTGCGTATATTTTATTCAAGGGAGCTGTAATTTATTCATATTTCACGTTGCCTTATTACTGTTTGAACATCTGTTATTTTGCTTTATGGACTGGATCCAGCTCAGTGCTCCCTTAATACTTAATGCTTTCATCAGATCTGGACCTCTTATCCCACAGTCATGTTGAATGTGCCCAATTTATTGTCCCTGTCTCAACAAATAGGCCGCTCCCTACTCAATTGCCAAGAGTGTTCTCATCGCAGTGCACTTTCTTTTTTATGTTATCCTATTGATGGTCACTCCATCCCCGTTTCCCTGAGTTAGTACATCCCTTCTCTTCCCTCACCTCTTTCTCTCTTCCCTTTTCTATGGCCCTCATTGCCATTCCCCTTTGTCAAGTCCATTTTTATTTTTGTCTCTCGTTTCCTGGCAGTCCCACCTCAGCCTCCAGTTATTGTAGGTCTGGAGAGAGAGGAAGTCAAAGCGGGGAGAATGCTCAAGTTGGAGTGTGTGTCTCATAGTGGAAACCCCCTAGCCACTCTCCACTGGACCAAGGTAAATCTTCAGCACCATCTGTTAAGGAGGCTTTGCACCACACTGTCACACTGGCAAAATGAGCTATTTTAGTTTAACAACATTGCAGTGTAAGTACCCCAATGTTAGTAGCTTCTGTACTTTATGGTGTGCCATATGGGACCCTACGACCATTTGAATATAATCTTTTTGATTTGACTTTTTCTTGGATTTCATGAGTTCATCTGTGTGTCAGAATGGAGAAGTTCTGTCCACGACTTGGGAAGAGGACGTGGCGCTGCAGAAGTCCAGCAGCATCCTTTTTTTGAAGATCTCCCCTGCAGACAACCAGGCAGTGGTTTGCTGTGAGAGCGTCAATCTGGCGTCCCTGTCACCTCTGTCTGTCAGCCGCAAAATCACTGTGCTCTGTGAGTGAGAATGATGCTCAATATAGTGCACAGCGCTGGAACACACGCGCACACACACACACACTTGCACAAAAAGCCCTGGCAGGATTTGCAGCAATGGATTATTTAGGATATGGACATGAGGCAGAGGAATATAATAAGAGTCTTACCTCCAAAACCAATTCTTTTGCTGTCCCAGCATAAATTCTAATGTTAATATCATTAATGAAACTAATGGTTATTATGGCTGCGGCCCATATTTCCAATTGCCTCCAGATTAGTATCACTGCGTGCTCTTTTCATAGCTGCTACACTAATTCAGCTGAATTGCTTCAATGCACAATCCTGAGGCGGTAAAGCCTACACTTTGTGCGATAGTAACGCCCATGGTTAATAGATTATACTTTTCTCTCTGAATATAAAATGTTTGTTTCAGCAACAATAAAACAAATACTGAATTAATATTCAGCAGCCTTGGTGCATTGAGCCTAACAATAGCCTGATTTCCACTACAGAGCCAGACGATGTAAGTCAGAGCTTTAAATGCCGTGTGATTGATGCACCTATTTTGTGTAAATATGCTTTGAATTAGGATCAAGCCCTTGCAGGAGTCTCTTCCTCATGCTATGTAAAAGGTGGCTGAAGTTACTCCAGTGCCCCTCCTTTTCCCCGCAAAGCCCCCAACAGACCCCTGTGCCATGCCTCACAGTCATCCATTCAGGGATGTTGAAAATGAGCTGCTGACTGCCTGACTGCGCTCTAGGCACTAACAGAAGCTGGAGGGCACAGAATACGCCTCACTGGTGTATTACGAATATGCCTCTTTTACCTCACGGCGCCTGCTTAATTTCAACAGTCTTTGTGCGTGGCATGCACAAATGCATCCCATTCTGCATCTCATGTGGGATAGACACAAATACTTATAAAGATTTACATACATGACCCCTCCTTCTCCATGTCTGCCAGCTCAGTCCCCAGTCTTTTTATTCCCCCAGAAGGCTTTCTGCAGCTGCATCACTTTGCCTGCAGCTATTGTACCCTGTCTCCCCCTGTGGTTAAAACGAGGCAGACTTTAGAAACCACATTGAAAACCTCCTGAGAAAACAAGTTGCCACTCAAAGTGATTTTCCTTCTCACCCTTGATACAGCTCCACGTTTCACATCCAAAAATAGTTGCGCTGCCACTGTGATCAGAATAGGTAGCTGTTGAATGCGCTATTCATGGGTGATATGTTTTCTGACTTGTCTTTGTATGTTTACTGATGTATGTGTGCCTTGACAACAGTTGAGCCCGCAGAGGTGACACTGGTGGGTTCGTCCACAGCAGTCGAGGGGCAGGACTTGAATCTGTGCTGCCACGCCACCTCCAGTAATCCGCCTGTTCAGATTCGCTGGTGGCTGGGCTACAAAGAGCTCAACGCCACTCTGGAAACTATGGAAGAGGTGGGTCTACGCAACTCACAATCAGGTTGAAATCTGTTCGTATGAGCAGGAAGACAAGAACAATGTTGGCAAGAGAGTGCACACGCAATCAGTTATAATTAGTGATCATACTGGTCAGTTTAAAGAGAATACTGAAAGCTGTTTTTCTTCCTTTATGTTAACACAAGGCAAAAAAAAGCATAAAAGATAAAGGACAAACACTTTGCCCTTTAGCAAAGCTTGCCTTTAGGGTACCAACAAAAAACTTTTAGAAAAACCTCCTGTTAGATTAAAAGAATCTTCAAAATGAAATATGACCTCATGTGAACCTTTTTATTTAAAAGAAAACGGTTTGACCATGAGCAGCGCGTCTGAATAGACCTGCTGCGGCTCTGCAAATGAATCAGCAGCCGAATCCGAAAAGAGTATTCTGCTGCTCCTCTCCTCTTTTGTGTATGTTAATAAGATCAAAGTGAATAAAAGCTGACACAGAAGATGAGCGTTATTAAACAAGCTCTTTATTCATCTGGCAGCAGCATTTTCATTTGATCTCACACAAGGCACTCAGTGTGCTGTGTGTGAGCTTTAATGCATCTGAAACAGTGTGAGGTTAATGAAGACTGACGCTCCTGTCCAGTGTCTTTGTTAGTCTTTCTGACTGTGGCTTTTACAGTAATCACCACAATAATGGCTTTAATAACCAGATGTGCTGCACAGGCATGACCACTATCAGGCAGGTGCAAAATGACGCTTTGCTCAATTTATAACAGTGTGCAAAGCAGGAGAGTCAGATGAATATGCTTATTTATCACAGCCCATGCACAACATCAGTCATTACAGCGGCTAATTTGCCATCTGTATTCGCCAAGACAAACCAGTGTGGGTTGTTTCCCCCCCCCTGACTCTTTTTCCTCTCTTATCAGAGATTGAGGATGCCAGAGACCAAGGCTGTCTGTCCCCCGACTGAACTGTCATGTGTGTTGTGTCTGCAGGGAGACAATGGTGGGATGACAACCATGTCCAACATAAGCCACAGGGTCTCCCGGGGGGAGGATGGGCTGAGACTCACCTGTGAGGCTTTCAACAAGGGCACACACTTCTCCAAGACCCAGATCACAATACTCAATGTCTTCTGTGAGTAGGCTCAAGTGTTTTTTTTTTTTTTTTTATATTTGAGACCACTTGTCAACGACTAATCAAAAGCACATTCATCAAAACTCAGTAGGGGTCAATGATATCTGCAATTCTGAAGAGCAAGAAAAAGGCAAAACTAGCTCTTTTTATATTATATAAATTCTTAACAAAGAATGTGCAACAATTTTCTATCCCTGTGTCATAGGAAATATTTTATGTAATATTTAATTTAATGAAAAATATTCTCTATTACTGGTATTGACTTGAGCTCTTTTCAAAGGCCAGTGATTGTCTCTAAGTCGAGTATAATCATCTAGAAAGGTACTTAGAGAGTGCAGACCTCTGCCAAGGTCTGTTGTGCATTTGTTCAGTTTGTAATTCGAAACCGACTCGGACACTACAAAGAAGATGTAGTTTCTTGCTCGGAGCACTTTAAACAACACTTTAATAGCTGTTTGCAGTGCTTGCATGTCAACAAACAGCAGAGGAAATGGATCAGGTGAGGCAGTAAATGTATGTTTGTACACCAAATGTTTGCTAACTTCCAAAGTTGTTCATTGCATGAATTCTTCCATTTGGAACAGATTTTTACACACGCCTCATGAATGCAATAAAAATACCTTACCTCACAATGTTTATAAGACTGATAAGATATTTATTGATTCACCCTTTAAGTCAGATCTGCTCCAAATGTGTTCTTCCCTGACCAATGTTACACTTTTCCACTGAGGGCAGGTTTCCCCAAACCCTGCTGGTTATGTGTAGCAACTGGTCTGCTAAACATGTATGGTCACCACAAAATTGTTACACTAAATTTCTCTTGTTGCTCCTTTTTCTTACAGACCCTCCACAAAAGGTGTGGCTTGATGCTCCCCCTCAAGATGTCCCCCTGCGCTCAGGGACCACGGTCCATCTCACCTGCTTCTCCACTGGAGGGAATCCCACTGGGACTCTGACCTGGTTCAAGGTTAGACTGTATTTATATATCTATATGCATGTCAACATGTGTGTTATCCTGTGTCTACATTACATAGACTTTCCCTTCCTGTTTTAGAATGGAAAGGCTGTGCCTGAAGCACTGAAGCAGACGTCCTTCGAACTGGGTGTGGCTCGAGTACTGGTCCTTGTCCTGACAGCAAGTGACAACATGGCCACCTACCGCTGTGATGCCACGAATGAAGCAAAGAAGACCATCTCTGCCTTCACTAAGCTCACTGTCCACTGTGAGTTAGACTGCAGCTCTAACACATGAAACACAGACTGAGCATTATTTCAGTCCAACTCAGCTCAGGGAAAAGCACAATAACAGATAAATGGATTTGATATGAATCCATCCGAACAGATTTTCAACTACATCATTTTGTACTTTTCATCTTGATATTGTCAGTGGGTAAAGATTGTGTTTTTTTCTTGTTTATTCTGTGGTTCTCCAGTTCCAGCATTGAGTATGAGGATCTCAACCAAACAGAAGGAGCTCCGTCGAGGCCAGATGCTTACTCTAGTGTGCCAGTCTGGAAGTAGTAACCCAAAGGCCAACATCTCCTGGAGCTTGGGTGCACTCAGGTTTGGCGAGGAAGCAGGTGGAAAGATCACCAGCACATTTTATAGGGACATGTTCCTGCAGAATGATGTGGTTCATTTAGTGTCAGAAATGTGGTGATATTCATGATTGGTAGGTGAACTTGAACAGCTCCTGTTGATTGGTTTGCTGGGTCGTCTGTGTGCTAGGTTCCAGGGAGGGGAGCAGACACCCAGCAGGGCTCAGTTTGGCGGCATGTCTGTACAAAGCTCTCTATCCTTGAATCTGACTTCACAGCATCACAACCGGAGGGTCATTTGTCAGGCTTACAGTGCTGTGCTAGCAGAAGGAGCTAATACATTCTTCAAACTCAATGTGCTTTGTAAGTCGAGGGTGAATTATTTCTTTTTTTCTTCCTTGATGTGTTTGTTCCCTTCTTTCTTTATAGCAATTGACCAAGTTATGTGGTCTGCATGAATCTTAAACGGTTCATAATGATGATTTATGGTGGTGCAGATGTAAGCTGCTTCGCTGTTGTACTTTTGCACAGAAATGTCAGCTTATAGCATGTGTGTGTTTTTTGTTTACTGGAAACCTTTGTTGCGATTTGTGGGTCTGTTGAGCTCTGCGGCAGTGTGTCCTAATTGTGCATTTGCTTTGCTGCATGGCCATGTTTGTCTTTGATGCCATTTCACAGGCAGCAGCCAGCCGCTGCTTCAAAGCTTGGTGCTGTGTATGAGCATGAAGGAATGTCACTGTGTGTTTGTGCGGAGCTGCAGTTGGACAACAGTACTGTCACTCGTCGTTTTAATGCCTGTCCCTCTCCCACCCGCGTTGCTTTACTCCCCCGTTGTCTAAGTATGTGAAGTTGGTTAGATCTGGAATTATTGGTGGGATGTCGACTTTCTACTGGTTTGACTCTCATTAGTGTCTCTTCCTGCTTTCATGCTCAACATGTTTTGTGTGTCTTTGTGTTCTCTCTTGCTGGTTCTTGTCATTCTGTGTGCCCGAGTTTGTATTCATGCTTCCACTCATGTATTTTTGGTGTAAATCCAACTTACTGTAGCTGAGTTTGTGTGCCGTTTCTGTGTCAGACCCACCAGAGTTCAGCCCAGAGCAGCCAGCGCAGGTCCAGGTGGCGGAGGATGACATGGCAACCATCCCACTGCTGGTCTCAGCTAACCCAGAGGAGGTCTCCTGCATTTGGCTGCACCGCAGAGAGAAGCTGGTCAAAGGTGATTCGGGGCTGTGTGATGGCTCTATAAACCAGGTCCTAGTTGAGCTGAGCCAGCAAGTAAGCACTCAGCTCTGCCATTCAGGGTCTGAATAAAACATGGCAGGTTAGCCAGCATGGGACCCTGCCAAATGTGATTCTCATTATGGCTCTAATGTATGCAGTCTAAATGAGGTTTGCTGTCTCCCTGAATACAACACAACGGTTCTAAACCTGGCTTCTCCTCCAGGCCGGTGTCATCAGGGCCCTGCTGCACCCACTCGCTTCTCTGTTAACTCTGTTAGCTCCATCATACGCAGCCCCCGCTATGAAATGACTGTATCCTGAATGCGGAAACCCACCTATTACATTTTGACTGCTGTGGTACCGGAGGTGTCTCTCACGCAGCCTATTGTTGGCTTGATGTGGGAATCCGGCCAAGCCAATCAATAATGCAGGATTAGATGTCACTTAGAGACCAGTGGCCAGAGGACATGCGGTTGATGAGCGTGTAATGAATACTTAATTTACCTTTGTTTTGCATGTGTGCGTGTCATGTGTGTGTGTCTTTCTCCGTGTTTTTGGAAAGAGAGGGATCTGCGCTACCACCAGGCGGACGATAATTCTCTGGAAATCAAGAATGTGACAAGGAAAGATGCCGGAGTTTACACGGTCACATGTACAAATGAGGAGGGTGTCAACAAAACCTCAGTCCTGCTGGATGTTCAGTGTAAGGAACTACACGCATCCTTTCGGCCACACACATGCTCATGTTTTAGCATTTATAATGAAGGATATGCATGGCAGTGCATTGCTTCTCATCATTTCCTTCTCCTTTCTGTTTTTTTCATACTCTGGTAGGTTCTCTGGGGTACTTTAATTAGTCCCTAGGAATTATAGCAATTTATTTAACTTGCTATAATAAATTCACAAAACACACTGGGAAAAATTACAGTTATGTTGCAGCTGACACCCATGTCATCTTTAAAAACGTCCGGGAGCTCATTGCTGCCACACCAGAAAAGGAAAATCAGATCATTTTAATGCTTTCCATAATTTAACAAGATATTTTCATAACATTTTAAATTGATAATGTGAACACATCTTGTGAGGACATGAGAAACACATAAACAAGGTTTTGCTGACATATTAATAGATGACATGGGTGGCAGATGCACCATGACTGTAATTTTCCCCATGTGTTTTAAGAACTTTTTACTTACCTTTGAAAGCAGGTTTAATCATTTACATTTACTCCTCGGGATTAATTAAAGTACCCTAGAGCACCAACATGAAGAAAAATGAACAAAACAGAAAAAGGTTGAGAATGAAAGAAAAGGATGGGAGAGAAAATATAGAAGTGGTACTTTTTAAAAATCATTATTTTTTACCTTCCTGCAATCCATTTATAATTAATCACTCTCTTTTTTTTATTCCAACGTGCCATATTCCCAGGTATACCTCCAGGCCCTGTGGGTCATGAGTCAACCACATCATTTATCCTTGTTGAATAGTCTTCTTCCTTTAAATATGGAGATCGAGCATTTAATGGCCCATTTTTGTGCATTGGATTTGAATCCATAGGCTTCTAACATGTTTTTGAACTTGTCTGGAGCTACAAAGTGTCAGAGACATCAGTGCATCTGCACTCACTGACACACCCAGGCATCAACATTGACTTTCAGCAAACATTCCACATTCATTAGGCCTCCATGCAAGGCCGCACATTTCCACTGCTGCCCGGGGCCCAGCCTCGAGCTCCAGGCCCTCTGCCCCGATACTGATGATTTAATAATGGAAGTGTTGAAAATGTAGGTCTGCCTGTTTCACCAAAGCCCATGGTACATGCCTAATGGATTCTGCCATCCTCATCTGACTGGGCCTGACAGTTGTAGATATTCATTATGTATGTAGGATTGTAGTAGCTTTTATGGGTGGCGGTGTAGCCCACTTAACAATGTCGGTCTTGGTTAGCAGGCCAACATGGTTGGTTCCCACCAACCCAGAGGTCCCTGTCTTTCTAGTGTTTCCCACCACTGTTCTTCAAGTGTGAACATAGGTTTAGACAAGTAGGCACTAATGGCCTTATTGTTGTGAGTACATGGCACCCATGGGAAGTATAAAAAGCTTGTGAGGTAGGGGAGAAATACGACAAGAGGACAAGCCAAGCGGTGAAAAAGAACAGAGGACTTAATCAAGAGATGGGAACTGGTCAGTCTGTCACAGTTCACAGGGGAGTGTGCTGTCAGTGCAGGGCCTTCTGGGTCAAATGGCCAGTTTTGTTGCAGAAGCATCTGCAATCCTCCAACATATAGAGAGGTTAATAGCATTGTTTCTGAAACACAGAGGCCAATTAAGACAGGGTTATGACCAAGTTCAAAGGCAAACAAGTGTAAGAGTAATTATAGCAATGCGGCATGCCTGTTTAATGGGTTGGCAAATGATTTGTCCCAAGTTGGCATGTTAACCTTTGGTCCTGCCTTACCCTTGTCCCTTTTTCTTACTCTCAGATGCTCCCGGCGTCAAGGCAGAGAAAGACCCCGTGTTTGTGAACCTGGGGGATACAGCAGACCTGATATGTGTGGCAGATGCCAACCCCATTATATCCGACATGTTCTCTTGGAAATGGCTGGTGAGAGTACAACACACAAAGGCAGAAACACAGCCATCCCTCTAATTATATTTCCTTTATCTGGCTTTCTTTCTATTATTTTATCTGTTCTTACCGTTTATCACTGGCCTTTCTAAATGCACAGATGCACCATATTTCACTGGCTCTAACTATCCTTCCACCCCACCTCTTCCTGCTCCACACACAGCCCAAATCCAGAAAAATAGCTTTCATTACTGCTGCGTGACTAAAGGGCACATTCGTCAATGTGGCGTGGTCTCTGTATCTACTGATGCCTTCTCCGGTCTAACCCACCCCCTGGCAGTACTGCGTGTCCCGCTTTCAACCTGCACAGCCCCTCCTTTTTCTCTTTCCCTGTGGCTCTTCAACCCTTGGCATTATCTTTCTCTGTCCTCAGAGCTCGTTCCCCCAACGCCCTTCCCATCCCCACCTCAGGCCCTGATGGTTTCCTGCTCTTTCACTGTCTACCTGCCTGCCCTGCTGTAGCACAGCTCCCCCCCTCCTACTCTCGCCCTCACCCAGGAGGAGGGGGGGGTGTTTTGAGGGATAGCTGCTGTCTGCCGCCTATTCCCCCTCACTTTGTCTTCCACAGGGAGAAGGGGAGGTGGAGATGGGACAGCAAATCCAGGAAGATGAATCTGGCCTTCTGACCATCCATGATGTGACTCGGACTCATGCTGGTATTTACCAGTGCACAGCCAATAATGGCATAGCACCTCCTGCCACTGTGGATGTGGAGCTGGTGGTGCAGTGTGAGTGTGTAGCATCTATTCTCAGTGTCAGAGGGAACGTAACATACATGGAGACTGATTTGTGAGAACATGCACACGTTTTTGTACTTGTCAGGAAATACACATGCACATTCACGCCTGTATTGTGTCTGGTTTCTGCATGAATAACCTGCATCTTGTCTTGTGAAGTCAAACCAGAGCTTCAGAAAGGAGCCCAGTGGAGGAAGGTGGCAAGTAGGGGGGATGGCAACACGACAGCTGAGGTGGTGTGTCATGCAGAGGGTATTCCTCGTGTCGAATTCTCGTGGGAAAAAAATGGTGTACACATGGACTTTTCCAACCCCAGGTCAGAGAGAAGGCATTAATCTATTAAACTGCTTTTCTTGCCATTCTTTTCAATATTAACTCCAGTGCTTCTGTCAGCATTTGGTTACATATTGATGAATCCTCACAATAAGATTAGGTTTTACCCAATATAATATATTCTTTTGCTATTTCTTGCTATTTCACCACTAAATCCAGATTAAGTGCATTTTATACTTTGCTTTTCACTATGCAAATACCTGTTTAATGCTTCTTTGATGTGTGAAATTGGGTGACTTAGTGCAATCTGCAGGACATCACAATCCCTGCTGTCTGCCTGCTCAGGATTTATCTCCCTTCCTGTGTGTGTGTGTTTGTGTGTGTGTGTGTGCTGCAGGTATGAGGAGCGGACTGTGAGGGAGGGCTCCTTCCACACCAGCACAGTCAGAGTTGTAAATGTGAACGCAGCCCTGGACTATGCTGTCTTCAGCTGTACTGCTCGAAACTCACTTGGGGAGGACACGCTCGACATCCAGCTTGTCAGCACAAGTACTGTATCGGTGTGCATTTGTGGTTCCTGTGTGTATGGGTGTGTGTCTGTGAGTGAATGAGGTTGTCCTGCGAACACTATGTATCCCCAAAATCTCAACTTTTCATGAGCTGGAAAGAAGAACACCATCTCAGTGTTGAAGCAATGTATTTTTCAGATACTAGTTCAAAGGTCCTTCAATGGTTTTTATGACTTCAGATTTGGGGCAATTTGTTATTTTCTAAAGCAACACTTCATCCTGTAGTTTATTCTCAAAATCATCAAATATGGAGATAAATTGCTTTCTTGGACAACAGCAAGATGTTAAAAAAATGTATTTTTCTTTTCCAATTAAATTAAATGATTCAGTGGTCTGTGAGAGGGCCACAGTTCCACAGAGTTATAGCCAGTCTTAGCCACTTAATGCTGGATGTTTTGGTGATCTGGACTACATGTGGCAACGCTGTACATGAAGGAGCTGAGAGCATGTTTACGGAGCATGCTCATGTTTCCAGTGAACTGAGTGCATCAGTTTGCAACTAATGAATGTGAACGTGAGCGATGTTAACTTTGGCAGCAGTTAATGATGCTCCTGCCCCCAAGGATTGACAGCACCCAGCATGCTGCTGTTGTGTCAAATTCTGTCCCCTGTTGATTAGTGTTTACTTACTGTTGACCGGTGTTATGGTTTAATGAGTGACCTAGTTAACTTGTGACTCAGTTGAATATGTTGTGGTTGCTCATACTGACGGCAGCTGTTTAATACACAAACAGAACATGTAGATGCCATCGTAAATTAAATTCAATTTAGTTTAGATCACATATACAATACTCATCTGGGTTCATGTTCAATATCAATGCCAACCATTGGGCACATTTGTCTTAGTGCTACCAGTTAACACAGTCATTTGTTAAAGTCTGGGTTAAGTAAAATCAGATCAGAGTTTTGTATGAAAGCGTATTTGGCAAGGTTCAAAATATCAGCTGAAAACATGTAAAAAGGCTTAAAATTACGTATTACTGAATTTTAGTTAAGAGCATTGCACAGCTTTTCTCCATGTTTGTGTTCAGGATTTTTTGTGCATGTCTAAGATCATGACTCAATGACGTGCTGGACTTCCTTATCATAACTCTGCCCATAACACTATATAGTTATCTTTGCCAACGGTGGCTGACGATGATGCATTTATTCCTAACGTTTGTTGACATTCACATTAACTCAAACATTCAACTCAACATTAACACAAACTTAAGAAAACTGGAATTCACCTGTGTTCATGTTCATTATAAACACCAACCATTTATGAGCATTACTACAAGCAACTACGAACGCACCTTCACAGCTAGTACATCTCGCAGATCCCAGTACTGCTGAGGCCAGTTACTATGAATATTTCAAGGAGTTTGATCAACAAATCATTGCAGAATTCAACATGAAAAAATATCAAATTTTTATGCAAATTGTGCCTGCCAGGTCCTAAAAAAAAAACCAAATCTGACAAATATGAAATGGCACATCAACTTGAAGTATTAAGAAACACTGACAGATATGAAACTATGAAAAAA
>JAOWBC010001592.1:12312377-12327098 GCA_028566105.1 Hypoplectrus providencianus
CCAAATCTGACAAATATGAAATGGCACATCAACTTGAAGTATTAAGAAACACTGACAGATATGAAACTATGAAAAAATGAAACTATCAACTAGTTCATGTGTTAGGACTGAAATTAACTGAGAATTTGAAACTGTGATCTATGAACGCAAACAAGTTTATTTTAATCTGTCAAGTGAACTTTGAGCTAGGTCTTGTGGAGTGTAAACTTGCACAACACTGGCTGATAGATGATATAGTTTAGTCTTACCCTTTCCATCAACACTCTCCCTCAATCTAAAACAGTTGGCAGCTATTTTCACCAAATAAGCAGAGTGTACACAACCTGCCAAGCATGAAATGGCAAAGAGTCTAATTCAAGGAGTGGATTGTGCAGAAATGAAGCCTCTAGTGAAGACCCACACAGAGTAAATGGACTAAACCGCAGCTAAAAAACAAGTGTATGTTGGATAGAGTGGATGTGTAAATAACAGTTTGCTACCTGCTGAACCCAGAGTGTTAGGCGTCAGGCCTGTGCTGCAGTCAGTTTTGTTGGGAGTCTTTCTGCTCCCTGGTGGCCATAAATCACCTAATGCATCTTTAAATGAATGGCGAATGATCAAAGTCAGTGGTTAGGGCACACACCATGTAGGGATTATGCATATCACGTACTTGGCAGTGAAGCACAAACTATTCCTTTGGTTCTAATTTGGCAGCATCTCAAAATAATTGTGTCTGCGCTGCTTTGTCCAAGGTTTATCAGCCTTTTCCAGCAACATTACAATAGTGTGGGAGGGCCATTGAACATGCAGTTTTCTGTAAACTGCAGAGAGCTGTTGCTCCTGAGTGTCAGCCCTTTAAGGAACTTATTCCACTGCTCTATCTCTGCCTTATCATTTAGCCTATAGCAGTACTTCACTTCTCCCTCAGATAATGCTGCATGCGATATGCTTTGCTCTCCCGGCGTGCTTGGACTTTTCTGCCTTCAAGCGACCAGTGTATCCTTGCACCACCAGCATTATCAACACAGTCCTGCTCTCAGCAAGGGCCCGCAGCCATCATTGGACACATTTAATGTTTACTATAAAAACCATAAAATACAATCCAATATTGGGCCTGTTTTTCCCCAGTCATTTTGTTAGTGCTGTGAATATTCATAATTAATCTGACGCAGTGATAATAAATTTTATATGCTTCCTTATCATTTTAGAGCTCCAGAGGAAGAGAGACGCTTTTTTTTTTTCTTAGCATGGCGCTTTTTGGATTTGAAGGAGACGAGATCCAAATAAGGCTGACCTCTTTGCCCTGGAATCTTATGAGTGGAGCTGATAGTGGGAATTATTTACTCTGCAAACTGGGCTTCAGCCTGGAGCCAGAGACGAGTAGAGCATCCCCTTCTTATGTTGCTGCTCAACTATCTCTCCTCCTTCTCTCCTTGACTATCTCTCCCTCTGCCCCCAAAACCACCCGTCTTTTTTTTTTTTTTTTTTTTTTTCCATGCTCCAAATGCAAAATAATCCACTTTCCCTACACTACCCTGACTGAAGCAGTGCCTCGTGTCAAGCTGAAGGCCTGGTTAGCCTCCTTTGATCTTTCTTCACAATATTGATAATAATCAAGAGGCTTCATCCGTCATTGCATGACTTTGGGTTGGATAAATTGGACAAATCAGCCACTTTGTTCTAAGAGGGATCAGCCGTGGTTCTGCCCGTGTTTCCTGATCATTCATACAACAAAGCGCAACCTTAAGAAGCAGCAGATGAAGAGCAGTGCGCTGTTAAAAATGCAAAGCTGTTGCTGTCAAAAAGATGTTCTTTGGAAGCCTGTGGAATAAACTGTGATTAAGAAGAGATAAACTGTTAAAAAACAAAGAGGCTCACTGACAAGTTCGACCCTGATGATCATCGCTCCTCCTTGATTCAATTTTATTCACTCTTTTTTTGTTATTTATCATCAGTTATTATCAATTTTCTTCACTCAATCTTCCAGGCTTAAAATATGTTGGTACTTAAAAATCCAGCCTGGTAATACTAAGTCCATTCACGAAGCAAACATTTTGCTCTGCGGTAAACAGTTATTACTTCTGATACACATATCTAATAATAACAATAATTGTAGTTTAAAGCACTATTGTATGACCAATGGGAAAACCAAGAATATCTGAAATCGTTTTTCTTCCTCCTCCATTTCTGTCAAGGAGAACATCAGCTCTGCGCTCTCTTTTAGTAATATCAATTTGTCTATTTATAACCGCTCCAAAGCAGAGAGGGAGGCTGTAGGGGAGTGCGCTCCTATAGGCCGGCAGGGCCTCAGGTGTCATATCAGTCTGCAGAAATAATCACTAGACTATCTCACGGCACACATCTCCATTTCTTTGCACCTAAATCCTTTTCAAATAGCCACCTGTCAAGTGAGGGTGTTCTGCTCTTCAGTATTCCCACAAAACCAACTGGGGTTTTTTTCACACACATGTTCTCCTCTGTCGCTCTCAGATCATCCAGATCCTCCTTCAATGTTTCGCCAAGTTGGCGTCACCCATGACTCGGTCACTCTGGAGTGGGTCCCTGGCTTCAACGGTGGTTTGCGGCAGAGATTTCGTGTAAGGTAAGAAAGGATGTTGGTTTATGAATGCATGGACGGCCTCGGACACCCAAGCCTTGTCTGCATAGCAAAAGTCATTTGCTGTTTCCTGTTGTAATTTGTGGTCATTTTCTGTTTCTCTGTGTTTTTTTTGCTGTTCTTGGTTGTCTTTTGTCTCTGTGTTAATTTTGCATCTAATTTTAGTTGTTTTGCTGCTCGGGTGATTTTTTTTTTAGTTTGAATCGGCATCTGTTGTTTTGCATTTTTTTTTTATTGTGGTTTGCATCTATTTTTACTAATTTTCTGTCTTTTTGTTTTAATGTTGTGGTAGGGTTGTGTGTGTTTTTATTCATTTTGCATATCTTCATGGTGTTTTTTAATACATTTCAGTGATTTGCTGTCTTTTTGTGTTCATTTTGCACTTATTTTAAGTCTTAATGTAGTCATTTGTTGCATTTTGCATTTTTTTAGTTATTTGTGTATCTATGGTCTAAATTTAGACTTAGATACATTGCGTCTATTAAATTGTTGCAAACATTTTTGTTGTGCATCTTTCATGGTGGTTTTGCATCTATTCTGAATCATTTTCCATGTATTTGTGATTTTTGTTTCCTTGTTTGTTTGATTGTTTCAATGACCCCTTCCCACCCCCGGGCCTGTGGCCAGCAGGCCCTCTCAGTAATCTGTCTAAGGAAAAATGACGCCCTTTCATGGACGAATTGCACTTGACAGTTCCTTTTGCTTGACAGATATCGTTGGGATCAGTCAGCCAGTTTCCTCTACATGGACGTCTTTCCTCCTGGAGCAACAACCTTCACTGTTACTGGCCTGCAGCAAGCCACCACCTACAACTTCTCTGTCAATGCACTCAATGCAATAGGAGAGAGTGGCTATGCTGACAACAATGCAATACTGACCATCACCACCAAGGGTCAGTTTGGAGTAACCCCAGCTTGACACTGAAAGGACTACTGTTTAATCTTCCAATAATAATCTATATTGCACTTAACATAAGCATTTTGTGCTTTGAAATGTGGCATGTACGTGTCAGTTTTTCCCTTTCTTTGTCTACAGAGAGGCCAGGGCTGGAGGAAGTCCCAGCAGATGATGACTCAGTCTCACAGAGTGAGTCTTTTATCACAACTCTCTGAAAAAGCTCTTAAGGGCAGTTGGAAATTGCTGTTTGCACAGCAGCTAGCTTCATTTGGCTAAATCATGTTAATGTATGCACCTCCAAGGCTGTTAATGTTTGCTCTACAAGAGTAGTGGTTGTCATGGCGCCCACCCATACTTTTCCCCCTCTGCTAGTCTTTAATCAATAAAGACAATCGAGAGAATGGCTGGGTCTGTCCCTGTTAGTTTTTTATCATCCCAAATCTCAACATTATATTGTCTTTAACTTTCATTACTATGCATTGAGCTCATGTTTCTCATGTTTTGTGAACTAGGTGCAAGTGGACTGCCGGCCTATTTGACGGTAGTTTTTACCGTGGTGTTTGGAGTCCTGCTGGTGTTTAATTCACTGGGTTGCTTCTTTGGATTGAGGTGGAAAAAGAGGCGAGGCCGGGCAGGTAATGATCTTTTCATCTAAGACGTGAAAGTCTTTCCCCCATCACTTTCTGGCATTTTAATGTCCTGATTCCTCAACACAACTGAAGAGATCAATCCAGAACCATGATGCAATTGTCAGCTCAGCCTCTCACTCTCTTCTCATCTCTCCGTGTCCCTCTTTCTATCCGTCTCTCCTGTCTCCTCTCCTTCTGCTTATTCTCTAAGCCTCTACCTCCTGCCACATTCATCCTTCAAAGCTGTCACTTCTGTGTTTCGTCCATATCTTTTATCTCATTTGCTAGCGTTATGTCCTCTCTCTATCTCTCCTTCTGTCTCTTTCTATTTGTTCTTCGGTCTAACTGTCAGGTTCTCCCCTCTCTATCTTTTATTTTTCATTCCTCACCTTCCTCTGCCCTCTGGTTTTTACATAGATTTTTCGCAGCTTACTTGACTTTCACTCACTCTCACTCTCCGGCCCTTTTATTGCTCTGATCAATTTCAGTGCTTATGAGATGATGCTCCTCTCTTCAAGTTCTAATTTCCTAACACTAAGCCTCTTTCCTCCAGTTTCTGTTCGCCCTGCAGGGGGTAGAGCAGGCAGCGTGTTGGATGGAAAGAAGAATGAAGAGGAGGGGTAAGTTAAAGCCCTGCAGTCGAAGTAATAAAGAGACACACATCCAATCCACTCTAAAAAGTCTGAGGCCTGGTCTGTTGGCTGACCCAGCTACTAAAACAGCCAGGCAGGCAAAACAACAAGCCTCTGTCAATATCCATTCATATTAGTGTCATCAAACTTGCACCACAATCCTGCAATAAATGTGCACATGCACCACATGATACATTGTTAATAAGAACGTAATGTATGCAATAAAAAATATGCTATGTGTGCTGACTGTTTTGCATTTCTAGTACTTCATATTGGAGATTAAAGGGATAGTTTGGATTTTATGAAGTTGGGTTGTATGAGGCACATACGCATAGTCAGTGTATTACCTGCACTAGCTGGTGGCCAGTGTGCCCCCAGTTTAGAGAAGCAGGCTGGAGAACTGTAATGAAAGCTAAACAATGTACTGCTGTGGACAGGGGCAGCAGCATTTTTTATTTATTTTGCCAGCTAAAAAACAAAGTAGGTTTGTTTAGGCATACACTACATTAAGAAGATTTACACTGCTTTACCTTGGGTCAGACAGCCTTGTTAGTTGAAGCGACAGGAACTGAGGGTCTTCTCAGCTCTCCTTAAAGCTACCAGATTCTATTGGCAAAAATTGTAATTTTATCTTGCAGAACATTGGAGTTGCTGGTCGACCACTGCCTCGATCGCTTGTCTGTCTGTTATTGTGTGACTTTGACACAAAAAGCTAAATGATCGAGTCAGCAGCAGATCAGCAATTCCCTTGGTAAAATGACTTTTTTAATCAATCAGTGTGGTGACTCTGACATAGCCTAGATTACGCCTTCAGATTCCCCACGTAAAAATTTAATCGACTGGAAGTAATACAATGATCACTTCATGAAACCCGACTTTAATAAATCCTAACAATTCCTTTAATAGTTGTTTGGAAATGAGTGGGAATTATTTTTCCATGCAGGGCCAGTCAGTCAACTGTGAGCACCTCCAATAAGTATGAGAGCAGAGAAAAGATCAACACAACAGCCCAGCGCACCCTCCTCATCGACTCTGGATCTGAAACAGACAGCCATGTCTACGAGAGCTATGCAGCGGTACGGACGGGAGAGGGGAGGAAGAAAGGGAAGAGCTGGATGAGAGAAAGAGAAAAGAGCGGCTGAGAAAATATGCACACACACACACACGCACGCACACACAGAAGGCTGAGTAAACAGATGAGGGGAGGAAAGAGGTTAGGCAGGGGGTGATGGGAACTGGCAGAGAAGGAAGTGGAGAATTCAGCCATAACAAGGAAAATGGATAGATAAACTAATGAAACCTTTAGCTGTGCATAGAGATGGAACACAGATCAATACCTCACAATTAGCATTCAAAATGCACATCGATCCCGGAGAAATTATCATTTTGTACTTTAAAAAGGCCAACAAGGATTTGAACCTTGAAGAAAACTGTTGAGTGAGGTAGAAGAAACACACAGTGCTGTCAGGGTGGGGTATAATGAAACCTCAAATCCCCATGGAGGCAGGCCCTGTCTTTCCCCAAATTCAAAACAGTATATACCTGTAAGGGTTGCTTCAGCAAAATTACCAAAACAAACAAATTTTTTTTTTCCCACCTCTCTATAGACGTATCTGGCTGTGACTGGAGGCATTATATTATCAGGCCATTCATCCATCCTTCTGTCCCATAATCTTGAGAATGTAATATCTTTGAACGCCTTGAAGGAATTTCTTCAAATGTGGCATAAAACACCACTTGGACTCAAAGATGAAATATAAGACTTTGGTAGTCAAAGGTTATTATGACCTCGCTAAATTATTACAAAACTCCACACAAATGTCACATAGGATTCATAATTTTCTGGACATTACTCAACGCCATAATTCTGGAACAGAAGGGGAGATTGTGATATTTCACATTTGAATACTGAACTAGTGACAGTAATCTCGGGAACCTGGAACAGGATTGAAAACAGCAACATGTCATTCTATAAAGCCCCATTATACTCTATGTTTCATGTCTCTCTCAACCATTTGCATAGAAACTAAATCTCCTGTCCTCTCTGGCAGTCACTATTAAAAGTATTCACAGCTACTCTATTTAACTCTGTTATATTGGAGTGGAGGCAAATATCCACACCACTCATCTGAAATGTAAAGGAAGGCAATATACCATTTTACCATTATCAATTAGTTTTTTATTGATTGGATTTATTTCTTTGGGATTTTATGATTTGATTGTTTTTGCTCCCAGTGATCTTTTTTCGTTTTCGGTGCTTGGTTATTGATTTGTTTGTGCTTTGAGCTGCTGTCTATATTATAAAAGGTGCCAACTAATACAGCATCTTATTATTTCTATATTTTAGAAGAAATTAAAGAATGAACCCCCCAAGAATGCACTGCAAAACATCTGGCTTTGTTATTTACTTTGACGTTATTTAAGGACAAGCTCATTTGATGCTATCTTCTCCCTTAAATTTCAGGAAAGTTCCCATTATTATTACCCCACCGAAGACTTGATGCCGCCTCTCAGTCCGCTCCCTGAGGAAACACTTCAGCTCGGTGAGACACAAATACACCTCAGTGTAAACAAGGCAACAATAAACACGTCATGTCCAAAAAATGATGCAGTCAGAGCCAAGGAGTCAGGAGTTGGAATGTGTCATTGTGTGAGCTTGTGGCTAACAGCTTGGGAAGAGTGGAGTGTTTAGCTGCTTTACCTGAATGTTTATACATTACATAAACATTATATTTATATATATTTTGAATCATTTCCATGTCGTCTTCAAGATGTGACCTGCCTCACCAGCCATCTGTATGAAGACGTAAGAGACGGGGGTCTGAACCAGGAAATCCTGGCCCCCCCTCTTCCTTCTCCTGTGTCCTTGTTTGACCAAAGATTGCTTTATCAAAGGGATGAGTGGAGATCACCGACCTACCCTCAGGTCCGTGAACAAAACCCCCCCACCTCTGATGAGCCTTCTTCGTGATACATTATTTACATTTGTTGATATCACAGTTGAGATTAAAATGAGACATAAAGGTGGATGATGCACTGCACCACCTTTGTGGTAACTGAGATGCAATCTGTCTCCCAGCAGGCCGCAGAGAGAGCGAGGGATGTTCGACAGCCGCCGAGAGATGCTGATCTTCCCTTTGAACTACGAGGCGAATTAGTCTAGAATGAGAAGGTCAGAGCAAATAAATAAGCTACGACGGGGCTTGACTCAACAGCAGTCTTTGACTACGGTGTTGTATAGCAGATATTCAATGTTTTTTTTTTTTACTCTTTTTGAATGATTTTTCAAAAGACATATTAAATGTACCAGTCAAAAGAGGAATACAGCTGGAATGCTTGATTTAAAATGTCATTTAATAGAGTATTTCTCTTTGAGTTTTTCTTTGTATTAACATTGAGTGCTTTTCTCAAACTGAGTTAATCTAGACCAGTAATATACAGTGTTCTGAAATTTATTAGACCACTTGTCATAAAACACAAGAAGACATAAATATTTTAGAAATCCTTCAGTAATAAGTTTAACTAAATGTTATTCTTTATGTATTTGACAAATAACAAACTGAAACAGCTAATTTTTTTTTTTTTTTACTCAAAATTACCAAAAAAACAAATAGTTTGTGTGCCATCCTTTGGCCTTGATCACAACTTGTATTCTTCCATTGTGTTTGTCTCCTTTGTTATTGAGGTCCAAATGGTTTCGAGTTGTTCCAACAGATTTGCTTTAGATGAAACTTTTGTGCAATCGATCTGACTAAATCCTAAATCTATTCCTTAGGATTCAAAGTTGGACTTTGACTTGGCCAGTCCATCAGTTCCAGTACTCCAGTTTCCTGTTTCTTGGTCCAATAGTCTCTGCAGAGCCTTGAAGTATCCTTGTTATTGGTATATGAAGTCTTGACCAATCAGATTCAGGCCAGAAGGGATCCCACAAGCGAGATGTGGTGTTTAATGTTCTTGGTCATGATACTGTCAATTTTCCATAATTTTCCGACGCTGTTTCCACGAATGGATCCCCATACCTTTCTCAAGCTTTTCTGTGGACATAAGCATGATGATGCTGGTTGAAGAGTTCATATTTGGACTCATCCAGACGACCTTCTTCCACTCATTAACGGTCAGGGTTAGTTGACTCCACAGTCTCCTGACCACACTGTGAGAACACTTTGTCTTTCCCTGTTCGTCTCATGCAGCATCATGAAGTGCTTTAATGTGGACGCTTTCATTGTCACTGAGATCTTGATGTTTTACCGTTTCGAACAGGAAAGAGAAAGTGAACTCACCTTTTTCACCCGAAATTGGGCTGGCTCAATGGGCTTCTGTGAGAAGTCAGAAATTAATCAAGCATAACATTCAACCTCTCACACTCATTTTTCAGGTCAGGTGCAAAGTAGTAAATAACTATTATTTGACATTTTAATAAATACATATTAATGTGCTTTACTACTTCTTCTTTTTATGGATAACGGTATATTTGAAAATGCAACGGTCACAACAATAATTCCATTTTAGCATTAAAAATATCATTTCAGTTAAAGAGCTTCTACATGCTGGTGTGTCAGCCATCACAGAAACATATCTACAACAGTAAAAATGCGGAAGGAAATTAGAACAACAGAATGATTAGAAAGACATTTGAAAAATGCTGAAAACCAGCCAATAGCTTGTTTTCTTCTTCTTCTTCTTCTTCTGTGATCTTATTCCTCCCTTGACCTCGCTTTGTTCTTTCACCTTTACCCTCTTTCTTGGAGCCAAGTCACGGTCACTTCCCACAGTGCCCCGCTCCATCTTTGGCCTGCAGGTAGACATGAATCAGTCAGTTAGAGACAAAAATGGACTGACAACACTGCGGCTCGCACTGGGGCACAAGCAGCACAGACTCACAGTGCCACCCAGGCAGACAACATCCTTTTTGACCCATTCAATGTCAACATTTTTAAACATGTAGCCGAGATGAGAACCTGACGACAGCGGCCTGCCTCTCCCCTCCCCGATACAAAGACTTTCACACTTAGTACATGGGAATCCCGACAATGGGATAGTACTGAGTGGTACTTAGCATGGTTATGTCTTCAGGAGGTAAAGCCATATCTAGGGCCGGACTCTAATCCTGTTTTCTCTCGGATTGAAGTTCAGCTCACAGCATCAGTGAGAGAGAGAAAAACCGTGCAGGGAATTTGTCTCACTGAGAGGGGACAGTCAGAGGGAGATAGAGTCAGGAAGAGATGGTAAGGCTAAGCTGCTACTGTGGCTACTGCTTCAAAAAAAGAAAAAAAAATCCCCTGGTTTCAAATGTAGTCTAAAGAAAAGCAGTTCACCGCATAATGCTTCTCCACAGACAGTACAATAATCATAATCTTTATTTATAGGACACTTTTCTGAACCAAACATGCTTCACACAAGACGGCAAATTAAAATCAATAAATTATAATACCCAATATAAAACCTTATCAAAATAGGCTCAGTTTTACAACAACATAGAATCGATTCTATATAAATAACATCAAAGATGTAAAAACAGAAAAAAGACAATTAAACGAGGCCTGTTTATATCCATACCGCCGGCTCTGTGAAGCAGTTCTTAAACGCAGCATAGCTCGGAGCTAAACGTTAATTCCAGAGGAGCAGTTACAATGCAAATATGCCGATCTTTAGCAGCAGTATTTATCTTCCTCAGCATCTTTGTTTAGCACGTTAGAATGCTAACATTTGCTAATTAGCATTACACACAAATACAGAAGAGGCTGATGGTGCTATTATTAGTTTTGTTGTCATAAATGAAAAAAATAAATATGATTTGACCTGAGGAGGATGCTAGGTGAACTCAGTAGGAGATGGGAGAATTTATCCAAAGGCGATTTTGAATTTTTTGATAATCTTCTATGGCAATCCATGAAATGCTCATTGAGATATTCAGTCTGGACCAAAGCAGCGCCATTAGCATAATTTGTCTCCCCATTAAATACTGTAGCAAATTTTAATCAATTTTTTCAGATATTGTGGAAAAAGAAAAGCAAATTAAGGCCAGTTTCCATCTACTGGCTTGGAGCAAAAATGAAACTAGCTGGTGCTTTATGCTATGCTTGGCTCAAATACGTCAGTAAACAGAGAAGATGTACAAATATGAAGGCGAAAACCACCTCAAATAGCATGAAAATATTTTTCTGCAATTGAGGAAGCGGTATCAAATATTCCAGATGTGTGTGTGTTCAATATTGCAATCCACAGAGCAATGCTGCTCATGTGGCTTAAATAGAAAAATAAATACAGCAGTAAATTAATGACGAGCTTTCTGATAAAAAGAATTCTCTTGAAAAGATGGCACTAACTCAGATAAACTAATTTCTTTAGGGAAGCTGTTATTAAGGCTTGAGGCTATGGTTATATATGTATACATACATATATCTCTGAATATATGTGGCCTATTAACTGTATATTTATTGATGTTGCACATTTTAAGATGCAGGGGGATTCTGCCTC
The DNA here is from genome assembly GCA_028566105.1 of Hypoplectrus providencianus. NCBI lineage: Eukaryota > Metazoa > Chordata > Actinopteri > Perciformes > Serranidae > Hypoplectrus > Hypoplectrus providencianus. Next base: position 12,323,609 of record JAOWBC010001592.1, read on the forward strand.
AGATTGTACAGAACACATGCAAAAATAGATAGTGTGTGTCTTCCTGTAGTACAATAACAAGTTTGAGTGCTGTGCATATTTGGGTAACTTTATCTTTAATGTTCCCTGTGCAGAGATCACAAACTTCCTCAAAGTTTCCAAGGCTCTTTTAGGTTCCTGCTGCCAAGTAAAGTACGCAAATAGTGACTGGGCTCTTATTATATCTGTACACAGAGCATCCCGTTTCTGCTTCCAGCTTCTGCTTTTCCCTCAAGCACAATTTGTCACATTAGTCTCATGAGTACACACACGGAGAAACGCAGAGACAGCACAAGCGCCACATACAGTTCACTGAGACAAATATCTAAAGGAAAAGGTTATAATCATCATTTTATGGTTAATAAAAATGTCCATTGTAGACAGTATGTGGTCAACTTGATTTGATCTTAATCTGCACCAAGCTTGACACAACACCACTCATTTCTCTGTTATTTCTGTAAAGAACGAAAGAAATATTTAGCGATAGACGTGATATTTAAATCCTGGTGAGGCTGTTGTTGTCCACAGATTTGTACAACCTAGAAAATTCAGTTTCCTCCATGGTGCCTGACTGCCTGGAGATAAATCTCAATGTTTCACAGAGCAGCGTTTCCTCAATTAGGCCCGCTATTCTCCATCATGAGCTGTCAAGGTATGTTTGTCTCATTACTGAACAATTGTTTAAGTTCCTGTCAAGACGACTGCTGTGTTCGTACCAAAGCCTGTTCATGAAGCATCATTTCAGCTCAGGCAGAAACGGTAATCTGCTAAACTGAAGGCTTGACAGCTCAATACTGTATGTCAACTCCTATTTTTCCTCAAATGCCTCATGAAGGTTTTGATATGATGCATTCAGAAGAATCTCGAGGGAGCTCTGGCATTCAGGCTGCACGAGTGCACAATTAAGTCAAAAGAGAAACAAATAAGAGACTTTAATTACCTCAGCTCTTGGAGTGTTTTCGCGTCCTTTTTACCCCCTTCTGAATGTTTTCTTGGAAAACAAATATGAGATTGAATAACACTCCTTTATCACTTTAACAGGTTGTGCTACCAGTGGGAGCTAACTCAATTTTAACTCAAATTTCCTCATACCCAGTCATTGCTCTCATTATTCAGATTTTTCAATTTGAACCAAACAGAAATCAAATCAAAAGCAACCACAGGCTTTACAAATTAAAACATGATTTTACTGGCAGTTATTAAGACTCACTTTGTGGCTGTGCTCTCCTGTTGTCTGTAATGAGGACATAATTTGCCCTTCAATGTGGATGAAAAAAAAAAACCAGCTGAATAAATACTCTAACAGTGGTCCATGAGAGATAACTAGGAAAGGAAAACACAATTAATTGGTTATTTTTGATAAGGGCCGATATGAATGCATACTTAAATTAAAAGAGCATCCTTACCTCCACCAAGGATAGCATGATGTCTGCTCAGTTTATTTATTTGCCTGTTAGCAGGAAAAAAAAGTCCAGATTTTCATAAAAGCAGGTGGAAGGATGTAGTGTGGGCCAAGGAAGAGCCCTTTAAAGTTTGTAGTACATACCAGCCAGAAAAGACTCAAACTAGCCATATAGAATGGTTAAACTATAAAAAGAAATACAAATAAAAAACAGCTCCAAAGACACAATGACCATAGGGTCTGAAGGGGCCACAAAGAGACATGAAGCAACTACAAAGAGATTCAAAACAACTACAAAGACACACAAGACATGAGACCACACAGAGATTTGTACAACTACAAAGAGACGCAAGACAACCACAAAAAGAGTCTAAACAACTTTAAAGTGTGTGTTCAGTTTCCATTGACACATTTCAATGCTCATTTGGAAGATCCACATGAGAAAAGCTGGATGGAAATGCAGATAAATTCAATAAACATTTGAAAATGTGCATAAAAATATTTATGCTGGCTGGAGCTGGTGTTTTCTTTTATATATATATATTAGTTAATGCATTAAACGGGAGATGGAAGCGCTTCTTCAGAAAAAGTTCAGACAAGCTGACATGAAAAACATTATACGTTGCCCAGAGGAATCTAAAGACTTCCTTTATTTGTTGTTTGTTTACTGACAGATTAGCCCACAGCAGTACATCACACTGCCATCTTCTGGCAAAAATATGTTTATACAGCTTTGTTTATTTGCTCTAAACCAGTTGATGGAAAGATCATAATTCCTATTCTCTTTAAAAAGCTTAAAAATATGCTTTTTACTTAATGAAAACAGTGCTTGTGTGTCTGGCTCCTGTGAAGGGAAAGATGGAGGGGCCTTTTGCATGTCTGTGTCAGGGGCCCATCATTTCAAAATCCATCCATGGGGAAATGGGACCATCCAAGGAGTGTGTGAATGCACCTCTAGCCGTGGCAGGAGTCTGTGCATCATCAGTGTCAGTCTAGTTCATTTAAAATGAGTTTAATACAGGCCAAAGGATGTACTGTATAGACAACATGGAAAGGCAGTCAGAAGAAAACTATTTCACAGAAAAGTAGATTTGCTTCTAAAGCCCAGAGAGAATGCAATGTTTGGGATTTTTATCATTATTAAAATGCAAACTGCACACTTACAGTCCACATTTGTCTCTATTTGATATAGTGCAGGCTTCATTAAACAAAATTCAAATCCAGACAAGCATTACTCTCCTGGTATTTCACCCCCCAAGGTATACAGTATATTCAACAAAAGAAAAATATCTTTCTTTCAAGTCTCGTTTAAACCTGGGTGCATTTTTTTTGTTCTTCATATGTAAGCACATTTAAATTCACACGTCTCTCTCTCTGCATCTCACTCATTGAAATGCACACATACTCCCACTCTAACACTACAATACAAAGATGACAAGAGGACGAGAAAGAGAAGAGTCTGATACGACATGCTGCATTACATTTTCACACTCATAAATCACTGTCTCAAATGTATTTCTAAATGTTTATCCACACGTACATATATGTAAACCCCCACCCGTGCAGTCAATAAATATTTCCTGATGGGGAAAAATGAAAAGCAGAGATGAATCCTGCGATTAACGAAATGTTGAGATGGAGTGATTAAAACGAAGGTGGGGAACTAATTATTCTGGAGACTATCCTTACCGAACACAAAAAACAAAAAAACATATAGCTTGTCTGTGTGTTATTGATTGTTAGGTTCAGACCTTTATGTCAAACACGACTCTTATCCAGGAATTTGCTGTATGATTCCAGAATTGCAATGAGATTTTTGTACATATAAATACCTACATTAGTTTCTAACCACATCACATAGAGAATTACTCCACGTTATGTAACTACGTCACGTACGAGTGCAACCCAATGTGTTCCAGTAGCCAAACTAACATGCTATTTAGCATGCCGAAGAGAAAAAAAATCAGTATGTCACAATAGATGGTATATTAAAGGCAGAATTCAGATGTCTGACTGCAGCCAGGCACACTTTACAAGACTGATCTCCCCTAAAACTCGACAATAGATTTT
>JAOWBC010001592.1:12327198-12338904 GCA_028566105.1 Hypoplectrus providencianus
GGCAGAATTCAGATGTCTGACTGCAGCCAGGCACACTTTACAAGACTGATCTCCCCTAAAACTCGACAATAGATTTTATTTTTACAGGCAGCGAAGTACGACCCATATTAACGTGCTAGACTGTCCTTTGCTGCTCCCTAGTGGGAAGAATAGTTATGTTTGGCGATGATGCGGGGTTTAAACGGAAGAATTCACACTCGAGGTGGCTGGGTTGAGCAAACGTCAGACCTTCAGCCAGGAGAACAGGGCCCATGTGAAAACAAAAGTACAGATTATCATTTAAACACAACCGAACACTTTGTGAATCATGTTTTTACGTAATTGGTCACTTTTGGTCGTCATTTTATCCTCCTGACTACTTCGCTACCAGCCTTAATGTATATTTATTTGCTATTTAAGTTTTATTATAAAACGCCAAGATGTTTTTTGCCTTAAACATCAATGGTTTTGTAGCCTGAATTCAATGAAACTGTTTTTTTAAGTGCTTGTATAATAACCTGTGTGCTATTCTTAGAGCTCTCCACTCTGTACTGTGAGCCACATTCATTCATATGGTTCATGACAAAAGGCAGAATCTGAATAGGTTGGAGATCTTGTTGCATTTTGCAGTTCACAAGCCAGTTTGCTTCCCTAGCTTCCTGTTTGTTTGTTTGTTTGTTTTATTGGTTTTCTTTGTCTTGCACATTTATGTGTTTTTATAAGCACACTTACAACCAGGTCGTTCCATTTGACAGTGTTAACCACATGCTAAATAAAACGTTCACTCATAAATAGGACGGCAATTGATGTTCTCCATCATTTCCTATTTGTGTAAAAGCGGAAGTTTATGTGGTTACCTATAATGTGTTAGCAGTTGCTTTAGCAGAATCATAGAAATGTGCCAGAGTACAAGCTGATCTAAAAAGCATCCCCAGCACTCCGGACAAAGCCCGTCCTCTGCTAGTGTGGATGAATTGCAGGCTTTGTCTGCTGCAACAGTCTAGATTTGTGCTTCTCGGTTAGGTCACAATGCTGTTGGGTCACTGCCTCGAAGAAGAAGTAAAAGAAAATCTCACAAAAACCCACAAATTTAACAGGTTGTCTGTGTCAGTGCCTTACTGCAATCCAATATAATAGACATGGAGCATGAGGATTTCTGAAATGAAATGAGGTGTGTTTTAAAATGAGGTTTTAACATTGATTCAACAGGTCTCCTTTAGGTTCTTGATTTAAAAAAGGCATATAAACACAGAATTTATGTTTATATTTTATGTAACACTCATTTCAGAACATCTGAAAAGTCTTCCTCAAAGTAATTTATATTGAAGAACTCTATGAATAAGTACTGTTGTTTCTTTAATTTTTAGTACATCATCAGACTGTCATTACAACAAGGTCATTCATTTTTTGTGTGGGAGACGGGAAACATGGATGCAGATGACAGATGTGCTTGTGGACAGAGATGACTGTATAAACATGGAGAAAGACAGTGAGCTTGGCAGAGTGATGGATAGGCAAACACACAAAGGTGTGATAAAAGACAGTATGGAAAACAGACACAAAGTAGGAAGACAAGCTGGCGTGCTCAGGGGCGGCTGAACTGCAGGCAGAAATCCTAGCGGAGTGAGTGAGTGAGTGAGTGCAAGAACAAGAAGGAGGAGGCCATGTCATGAGAAAGAGTGGGTGAGCGAGAGACTGAAAGACTGAATCAGAGTTCAGACAATTGGATGAGGAAGTGGTGCTGGTGAGTGCATGGGTGTGGTTGGTTAGCAGTTAGCCCATCAGCCTTTCACAAGTGACGTACGGGAGGGAAAGAAGCACGGATGATGCGGATGTGGACGAATCTGTGGAGCCGGGCACCTCACAGGATGGACACTAAGGTGAGCATAATAGCCTGGATGGATGGATGACTAAATATCAGAGGGCTGAGGGGTGTTTTTGGTGAGGCGGACTGAAAGGAGATTGATGGAGGATGACTGACAAACGGATGAACAGACAGACGGAGAGTGAGTGAGAGTGCTAGATGTGACAAACAGGCAGGCAGGTCAGGCTAGGGGAAGGGAAAGACGCCTGTACAGCCCAGGGGAAACAGGCCTCATCTTGACATATGCTCTGGAGTGAAATGAAGATTGGCATGACCTGCTAATCTGAGCTGTCACAGCTCATGACGGCAGCGGACGCTCACCTGTCACACTGCTCCCAGCCCCGAGGACGAGCTGCCACCAGGATAGGTCAAAGATCGAGATTCATTTTCTGCTGGGGGTGGATTCAAGCCGAGCCACTGGCCCAGACTTCCATCCGTCACTCTACCTGCCTCGGCTGTGCCTGCTTGGCAGCTGTTGTTCTGTATAGCGTTTTGCCGACTTCACTTTCCTATAGTGTTTTATTCCAAGCTAGGGGCAATATGTTGTGAGGGGGAGGAGAGCGTATGTTTTCTCCACTGCTTCAGACAATGCTGCTCACCAGTACAGGATTTCCATTATGTTAAAAGGAGTTTTGGTGACACATCCTCCAATGTCGTTTTTTAATTGGTGACAGTAGCAAAGTTAGGAAATGCGATGAAGTTTGATCAATAGTGCCACAAAGTTCAACACAGACACGTGTGGGTGGATCGCACACGCACTGAGCGGCTTCGATCACTCATTTTTGACAAATGAATGTAAAAGAAAATGTGGTTATGATATGTGTTTCTTATAAAGTTTGACACACAAAATAGGAGTCTGTTTTTTGTCAGACCGCGTGAGGCGTGTGGGAGATGTTGCCTGTGTGCTGTAAGAGGAAGGAGAAGTGGCCATGTGGTGCCAAACCTCAATGAGTGCAACTTCCTGTCTGTTAGATTTCATACAAAATGTTCCACAGTGAATGCTCTGGCTTCAGTTCTTTAATTTACTGTTTAATTTATGTTCCCTTTGAACACACGCCTTGCTTTAACCATCAGATCTGTGGCTAAAGACATGAATTAGCAGTGTCTATCTGCGTGCTAATGGGTAGACATTTGTCAGTATCAGCTCCAGTCCTCTACAACAGATCCAGGACCTGCATTTATATGACCTGCCTTCATTTCTAGGGTCAGACTGTAATATCTGAAGAGCTCAGGGTTACTTTGTAGATCTTGTAACCCTAGTGGTTAAGGTTATTTAACTTTGAACTGATGTTGAAATACAATTTGTTATGACACCAGTCAAGACAACTTGGTTTATACATTCTGCCTCATTTTTTGTTTCTTTCAGATGTATTTGACTTCATTGATCTTCTTCCTGTTTGTCACATTTGAAGGTGAGTTTATGAAGTGAATTGAGCACAGCACACAGCACAGACATGCAACACCACAACAGGCTTAAGCTAAGCTGAAACATGTATGCTACAATGTAGCGTTATAGTAGCAAATGGCCAGCCTGGTCTCCTTAAAATAATATTCAAGTTACTTCTTATTTCATGATTGTGTCGCTTTAAGCTGCAGCTTTCCAATAAGCCAGGGTGCACCAGCATTTTAGCGTGTCATATCCAGAAAACTAGAGGAGTGGTAGGAGACAGATGGATTTTCCTCTCCAGTAAGACATGTAGACCGTATCTGCCAGAAAATGTCTGTTTGTATGACATCATCAGGGTTTTTTCTCGACGTATTGGTGCTTGTTATGGGTAAACTGAACCTTATGTGTAAAATAGGTAAAATAGTCCCCTTGAAAAGCTGAATCCTTTACACAAAGAATTGTAACTAATATTAAAGAGCAGAATATGCAATATCTTTGCAAACACTGAGTATACATGATAATATGGATCCTGATGTGGGCTTGGAAGGTCCAATGTTATCTCATCCAGACAAGTGACACTAAACGTCTTACGACTGCAGATAGCTGAAGTATACAAGGTTTTCTACAGACAAAATTAATATTTTCCACACACAATAAATCTGACACATCAGAGCGTGCAATCAATCGTAACACCCACAGTCTGTTCCCTGCTTATGGGTCCATTAAAGTAGTTGGAATCACAGCATTAGCCAAAGAAAGTGGAGGTTTTGTAGAGCTTCGGCACTAATTGGAAGGTGCTGAGTGAGTGAACAGACAACGGCCCCACTGTCCCGCAGTCTCACACAACAATCCAGCTCTGTTGTAGCCAGAGGTTTTGTAAGAGCAGCTTCTTTGTAACTGTGCCGCACTGCCCCACTCACAGGACTATTACTGTGACATACTCTGAGTGCATCTGCAGGCCTCTCTCCCCCTGCATGGCCAGACACATTCTCAAGTCTGGCCTCTGCCAGGAATACATCACAGCATTGTTTGAGAAAGTCACCGGGGTAAACAACACTGCGCTTTTGTTTTTCCTGTAAAGTTTACTGTATTGAGGCCTCGCTGTGAGCCTGCATTTGACTTGTGTTTCAGGTGATTAAAATGTGTCTGTTTTTCCCCCCCTGCAGTGGCAACCGCTCAGACTTCCACACCCGTGGATCAAACAGAGTCTCTGAGCATCAATACGGCAAACGTAGCAGCAACGCCTTCTGCTTCAACTCCCAATGGTACGGTGCTCGTGGCTGTCCTGACAAATGTCACGCTGCAGCTCCTTCAGTCTCCAGGCTCTTCAACTTTTTCAACTTACTATCTATAACAATACATAATAGTCATAAAGTTATTTCTAAACAAAAAGCAGTGAATCCATATAACTATTTACCTATCCTTCCCTCTGTCTTTCTGTTTGGAGGTGGAGAAATGAATGGAGAAAAAATTTAACCTTATTTTATGAAACCTTCATATGTTTTGTTTGCAACACATTGGGAATGGTCTGAGACATGTCAGTAATCAGCATAAACAATGATTTTGATGTGTGGATCATTCTATCTAATCATATACAATCTTGTTGAATGTCAAAAGTTCAGGCCTCTCAGTTCCATCTGATTCCGTTTTTCTCGGTGCAGCAGGAAGAAACAGAGTCACCAGAGATGTCGACTCCTCTATGGAAACTAATGCTTCCAAACAAACCACGAAACAACAAAATGGCACCAACACCCCGAATGATTTCACCACTTCACAGAGCAACCCTGCAGCAGGTAGTGTGCTGTGTTGTCGCTGCTGCATATGTGACACTCATAATTTAAACTCAACCTGACGTGATCTCTATGTTTCTGCTCCTTTAGCTCCCACTGAGGGGACAAAAAAACCACAAACATCGCCCACACCCCCTCCAGGTAACAATCTCTGCACAGGTTTGATCATCCAGTTGGTGAAGCCATTGAGTTTGACTGGTTGATAGACAATGAGCACTTCAATAGGCTATAACATCCCCTCACTCCAATAGCAAAGGCTTACAGTAAGCTTTCTCCCCTTAAAACCAATTATGAGGTAATTAGAAAATGTTAAACTCCCCGTCCTTGTTGAGATATACGGAGGAGTATTTCTCCTCCTACAGCACCAGGGAACTGGAGGGAACTCAAGTGAGAGCGACAGAGAGCGCGCTGATGTGCTTTAAAAAGTGTCAGGCTAAATTTCCTAAGAGAGCAATTCCACTGAAATATTCAGAAATTCAATTAAAAGAGAAGTTAAACATAGGACTGCACCTGGAATTTAATAAGAAGTAATTATGTATGGACTCATATGGCAAAGATACAGAGTTAATGTGTCCCAGAAAAAATAGAGTCGGATTTATAAAATTATGTTTTGGCACTTTAAACCTGTACCTTAACAGACTTTATAGATGTCAAATAAAAAAGGGAAAATGAATCATGAAAAATCCAAGAAAAATTCAAGGAAACTGATGTTTTCACTGTGTTTTTTTCTGCATCCACAGCGACAACCTCCCCATCCATAACTGAGAAAACCACCAAAAAGGAGAGCCATCAAGCTGCTGCCTGGGGTGACTAAAAATTTTACTACTCCATAGTTACCCTAAATGCCACAGGCGTTGCGGTTTTATTGTTATCTCCTGGCAGACTGACAGTATCACAATTCCCTGTCTTCCAAACAAAACCCATGGCAGAGTGGTAGAATAGAGCACCTCACTTCCTCTATTTCCAACAGATTAAGGCTTGATTGTACCTTATGCAAGCGGAGATAAGATATTTGTGTTCTCGTGCTGTGCTGGCTTACCATAGATAGGGTTTTGATACACCATCAACAGCATGTCAGCGGGGCCAGCACATCTGTCATGCTGACTCTGACTGTTGTTCCCCAGTGATCCTTTTTCTTCCTGTAGAGGCTTCCTGTGTTCAACAGTCAAACTTAATTCACTTCTCCTCTTTTACTTCTTATAGACCCAAAGTGGGACAAAGACTTCACCTATGGTAAAAAGCTACATTTGACCGTGCTTCTCTTATATTATTTGGTTTGTCCGTGGTTAGTGCTTGATTTGTGTTTAATGTTTGCAGATTATGAGTCCCTGCGCTACGCTGGACTGTCCATTGCAGCTGTACTTTTTGTTGTGGGCATCATGGTCCTAGGCTGTAAGTATCACCAATAAAAGCTCTTCCTAGCCACCTTAAACTACTGTAATTATATTAAACCTAGATGGAGTCATAGGAGTGCCATAAATAAAACAATAACTCTTTGTTATGACAGGGAGAAGAATAAAGAAAAATGAGAAACCTACAAAATAAAATCTTAAAAGTAAATAGTGTAAAATAGTAAAATAAAAGTAAAAAATAAAGTATAGATAAATAGGGAAATAATACACAAAGCTTTACAAAAAATACATAAATAAATAAATGTGAAAAGAAATGGAATGCCAAGAGTGATCACTTTATTCCCCCCATATTTTATATATTTTTCTCTTTATAATTCAATTTATTTGCTCAGTCATTAATTTATGTATAGCTCCTTATAGACCAATATTTTGTATAAACCTATATTTCCAATGTATTTAATTCTTATTTATATTTCCAAATGTTTATTTGTTATTTTATTTATTTCTCTTTATATTTTCATATTTATAATTTTATATTACCCTTTTTAGTCCAATATTTCATATCTGCCTTCTTCTATTTATTCTTCTTTATACTTTAAATGTATTTTATTCCTCTTTGAAATTTGAAAATTTATTTTTTCTCTTTATATTTCCATTATCTTATGTACTAATTTAGCATGTTATTTATTGTCTCTATATTTCAGCATTTATTATTTCATTCCATACTGCTGTTTTTGTTTTCACTGCACTCTTATGACTCCACGCCCTCCTGACTCTGTTGTTTATGTCTAACTGTAGGTGGTAAGGTCTGTCGATCACCAGGCTGTCGCGGGAAGTCATCTAAGTAAGTACTTTTGTTTCTTGTGAGAGTCCAGATTTTGTCATTTTTGCAGTTTGAGGCACAAGTGCAGAATAATTTAAAGCAATGAAAGCCGACTGTAGCCATGCTTTGAAACTGCAGCTGAATGAGTTAAATCATCTATACCACAGGCTACTGCATGATATATGGCTAACAATCAGTCACTTCAGACACAATAGCTCAACAGAATGCTGACTAAAATCCATGTGAAGATTAATGGATCAAAAGATTATGATTGAGCCATTTGTTGGGCGAAACCGTACCAGCTGCAACAAATGCAAACCAGATTGTTTATTTTCCTTACTGTGGTATATTTGTGCTTGATAAATATAATTGATAGATCAAATAGTGCTCTATTCTTTAAATGCTTTTTGTTTATTTTTTCCAGATCATATCGAGTAGTCCAAGGATGAGGAGAGAGAGCAGGTGTACGCTCATTAAAGTACAGAGTGGCAAGAAACCAACCAGGAACAAAAACTTCCAAAAGGATGTGTGTGAATAATTTGACCGACTGTGTGCAACTTGGTTACAGTTTAATAGAAAAACGCTGAATAAACAAAGGAAACATGAATCAAGCTGACAAGTGGGAAAAAGTGGAACCATCACCTGCTTTATCTCTGTCAAATGTTTCTGTACTTGGTAAAACTGCACTAAAAAGTAAAGTGATTATTTATCTTGGGAAATAATAGAGATTATTCATATTTTAATCACACCTTCAGCCATGAAGCAGGCTTGTAGCTAATGACCTTTGTATCTCATAACTGATAACACAGCCATAGGCGGTGTCTCGCAGCCAGGATTATTATTAAAGGTTATGAAGAATAGCCCTTATAACGTCGCATGTTTGACAATCTCGCACAGCACTTCGGGATCTAAAACTGAAGCTGGGTCGCCTCCTCTTACTGCACGCTCTTTACACTTTCAATCTCAACAAAAACGTGATGTTTAGTAAGGGGTGTCTAAGCCTCTTAGTGGCTCTATGCTTGTAAGTGAGTAAAGCCCTAGATTAAACAAGATCCACTGGCACATCATCTTAGCATCCATATGGCATCAAAATCGTGCAGACAACAAACTGGGAGAAGCCGAGCTATTTCTTTAAACAGATTTAATGTCAAAATCAACACAGTTCAGCATACCTACATAATATACAGGAGTATTTACCGTTCTAATCAGAACAGAAGAGAGAAGATGTGCAAACAGAATGACTGCAACAATTTCTTGTGAGTTATGTTTTATATAAGTACTTTATATACTTGCAACTATTTGTATAAAATAAAATTAAAAACTGATGCCCTATACAAAATTAATCCAGTATGGATCCATCTGGATACGCAAGTGCATGTGTATCTTACATTTAAGGGACAGTTCACAATAAAATCAAAACCAGATTTTTCTCTTACCTGTAGTGCTTCTCATCAGTCTGGATTGTTGTGCTGTGAGTTGGGGACTCTTGGCGATATCATCCATTAAAGACATCTGCCTCTCATTGAATACAGTGAGACATCATGGCACTTTGAATGTGGCGCCAAAATATGTTTGGATAAAGTTTTTTAAAAAAAAGTTTCAAGATGATCCACAGACATTGTGAGCAGTTTCATGTATGAACTTTAATTTCTGGTGGGGTTTCCATCAGGAACATGCTCACAAGGTCTGTGGGTTATTTTGACTAACCCTTTAAACATCACAATCAAATTGCAGCTTTACATTTGAGATAAGGTTGAATTTCTACAGTGAAGATATAAAACACTGCAACTCACACCAAAACAATCTAGATACATAAACAGCACAACAGGTGAAAAAAATAGGTGTTTTTATCTTGATTTGAAGTGAACATTTAAGTCATTTTTGCTACAATATGACAAAAATATGAAATATTCTACACATGGTTTTTGATAAATTGACTCCAACTTGCCACAGCATTTTTTTGTTGTTTTTTTTACACACGATTTTCAAATGAACAGTGGACAGAACATAGAACCCCCTAATCACATAAAGCTGAATACACAATTTCTTTTCCATCAAGAGACATGATACAAATATATAGGTCTATCTGTAAATACATATATTATATATACTAAAAGAACAATTTTCTAAGGTCAGACAAATGGTGGCCCCGATGTTCTACACACTCCACTTAGTAATTTTAGAAAATAAATGTTATAATATATGCACAAAAAAAATCAGTGCAAAACAAGAATACAACCAAATACAGAAACACAAACAATACAGAAATGCTGCTGGTCATAAACTATCTTTATGTATTTTCAGCATGTTTCTGTATTTGTGTGGTTCTGTTTTATGTGTTGTGTTTTCTGTGTTTGCAGAAGTTTTCCCTAATTGCCAATCATTGTGTGTTGTCACATTAAATTTGTTTTCTTTATTTGCTGGCTTCTAGTCTCTTTGCATGTGTTCTGTTAAGCTACAGGGTGCTGAACTCTCAGGGAAACCATACACTAGCCTGCACAGAAAAAAAAAAAAATCAGCCAGTTAAAAAAATAAAAAAAAAAGCAAAGCCTTTTTTCCACATACATCCCTTTAAGGAAGAAAAAAAGCTCAATGTCTGCATTTGTTACATTTACACGAGTAGTGTCACAGCAAAGACTTTACAGGAGGGAATAATTGAGTTTGGTCACATGTGAGGAGCCAGCTGAATGAAATATTGCATTTCCCTTTAGTTTTTTGCTCTCTGCATCTTGGAGGAAGCCCTTGACAGAGAATGAAAAATGCTCAAATGTGTTTGGGTTTTTTTCCAACAGAAATAGTGAACATGAGTAAATATGACTACAAAGACATAGAAACTGAAATGTTTTGTACTGCAGTTTTTGTCCAATTGCCCTTCCTTTGAAATGCTGACAGATGTAGAAGGCTTATTGGGCAATGCTACGCTTTTGAGAAATAACACATACTGTATACACAGTGCTGGGACACAAACCGTTAGACAAATGCACAAACAATAATCACATCTGTCAATTTGTTTATGTTAAATAAACTGGGATGCATCATTTTTAGGAAGACGCTTTATAGCACTGACCTACAGCCACTGTACTCCCTGAAGAGGACGTGACTGCACAATTGTTTTTGCTCTCAAGTCTGTCTGGACGGGAGCCAAGCGCCGTCCCCAGCGGCGAGATTAGCTGCAAGATTTAGTGGAAGAGTGAAGTGAGATTCTGCTTTGACAAATCCTGTGTTTAACCCAGTGTAGCCAGTCCCAGTGTTGCTTACTCCATTATAAATGTCCTCATAAAGCCCAAATGAAATACTGTCATGTCCAACAGGAGCATGTCTCATTGCCCTTTAACCTTTGCCACAGAAAGCTCCCTTCTCGGTAGTGGAACAACGAAGGCAACCAGTGCCTTGGGAAAGCTTTCTTTACCAGGCATGATTGATTTCCATTTAAATGAAAACAGAGAAGCCATCATGCTCCCTATGAATGAAACAAAGGCATTGTTGGTGTTTTCCCAATAATCTCCAACACTTTATTTGATTCGTGAGATTTTATCCCTCCCTCCCTCCCTCCCAGCTTCTTTCTGCCAGTGTGAGGCATTAATCTAACTCTCTACAGCATTCACAGAGCTACTATATTTACAATCTGCAAGACTAAAGTGAAAGCCTTTCAAAACTAAAAAGAGAGGGTGAAAAGAAAACATCATCATTCATGGCGGTCGATTAATTTGCTGCCTTGCAAGGAGATGTTCACACTGGCTACTGGCACTTGTTTCTTTTTGACTGGAGGTTGAGAAGAAGAAGAACAGGTTTTTATCTGTCTATTGCACGGCCTCCTGTCATTCCTTAATGGGCCAGGAACAGAAGATGTCAGACAAGTGAATAGGAGAATGAAGTGAGAACTGGGCTGGCTTAGTGTGGATTAGCATGGTTTGTCTCACTCATCAACCATTTCATACAGACAGGTCCGTTCCACATGCACCAAATCAAATGCAAATACAGTTTCACTGCATAGCTGCTGAGAATAATTTCTTGTTTCAGGTAGTAAAAGAAGGGCGGGAGCTCTGCCTGTGCTAAATTATCCCTTTTAACAAAAGAGGCTTTAAGCCATTTTCACTGGCTTTGATTTGGATTCCTCAAATAGAATCCAATTAGAAGGTTTGAACGTGTTCCAAATGTCCCTGGCTAAATTGCGTGTGTGTGGAGTATAAACGGCTGGGACAAAGACAAAAGTACAGTTTGAAAAAAAAAAAAAAAAAAAAAAAAAAAACACACACACACACACACACACACACACACACACACACTGCATATGCATTGGTAGGAGTTCGTGTAGGAGTTAGCAGTGAGAAGCAGGCTGCTGTGCAAAGAAGTCTAACTGTCCTGAGTCAAAGAGTAGGAGATGACATTGCCTCATGCACCGCTCCTCTCTTGTCTGTTTGTTATAGGGCTGCTTCTCCACCAGGAACTAGACGGCCCCTGTCTGGTCCTGCTCTGTCGGCACGGAGTAGATCCTGAAGGGGGGGGGCAGG
>JAOWBC010001592.1:12338954-12363058 GCA_028566105.1 Hypoplectrus providencianus
GAAGGGGGGTTGGGGGGAGACAGGGCAAAAGCAAAAGTATGTCATCTTCAAGATATTTTTAGCTTCTTTCTCAGTTTGTTAGCAGAAAGACATAAGAAACATCCCTGTGTGTCGGAATTCAGGAAATGACATGTCTGCCTCATGCTGTAGGGCTCTGACAGGTGCACGGTGACTGCACCACCTCAAAAACATAGCTCATCCCCAGGTGGGACTTATATACCTGGCAAGGCACTGTTGATCCAACAAGCCAGAGGTTGCTGTGTGATTAAGCCTCTTTTCAGCAGAGCGATCAGTCAGCACCAAACACTGCCAGAGCTGACTGCAGCCCCGGGAGGCAGCCAGTAATCCTGCAGTGGAATTTAACCCTTGCAGATTGTCTTGGGTGTCTGCTCCGCAAAAAGCAGTCCTCCTGCTGCTGGGAGACCTCTGGAGAATAACTTGAACTTCGCAACCTCATTGACCTGACTTTCAGGTCATGTACTTCTGCACCCCAAAACAAAAGAAACTGATTAGTGTGCAGAAAGCTAACTGAAGTTAAATTAGAAAGGTGTGGAAGGAAGGCGAAAAGTGCAGAGAGTTGCTTTGTTAAGCAACTGTGTAACTGGTTTAGGCTGTTCTGTGTCTTGGGTGCTGCTGGCAGATTGTTGTCATGAAGCCAGGATCATGTTTACAGGATTGTTTTATTTCTTAGAAGAGTCTTAGCTGAAGTTCATGAGGTAAGCTTTGGGGCAAGTTGGGTCCTGTCCCATTTGGTCATATGGGCCCAGCGGCACTGTCTTACGGCTATTGTTTGATGGCTAACATGGGAAGGGTTAGAGGTGGGGAGCGTTCAGGGGAGGGCCGCAGGCTGTGACACTAATTGCTGTACAAGTCCAGACGGGCTCAGATGGGTGGATGCTGGTCTCGCTTTGCCTCCCGAGTGTTTTTCTCTGGTTTTGATGCTGACAAGTTGCATGAAGTAGGCAGCAGAAATGACTGTTACCCACCAGACTGGTTCTGTCACCTGCAGGCTGACTTAGCGTAAAGTGGAACATGCATCTCTCAAATATCAACTCTGAAAGTGATGAAATTTGACCTTACCCTTGCTGCCGCTTGTGCATGTGGCGTCTTACTAACATTATAACTGCAAGAAAGAAAGATGGAAAAAGGTCATGGCTATACAAGAGAAAAGTTCATATTTGCTTGGTTATTAACAGCTTTACAAAGCACACATGGACTGCAGAGAGTCCGGCCCAGTACCCAAGGGCTTTACAACTGTGCATCTGTCAAATGTGGAAATGAAACAGGCACTGTTTCACACAGCAGTACATTATCTCTCAGCAAAACACAGAATACTTACTGACTATTGCAGCAACTGAAAGAGTCAGTGCAGCCACAGCCACAATGATGACAATCAGAGTGAACTGATCTAAAAAGGAAAAATAGAAAGTTGGCTTAAGGGTTAGTTATTAAATAAACAAGTAAGTAAGGTAGGTTTATGTCACTGAAAAATTCTGCTTCATTTTTAGCTATTGATATGCATATAACATTTAAATACAGTAACTTCATATTGCTGATCATATTTGCATATTGCATAATAATAATTAAATGTATCTCTTACCTGGTGTTTCTTTAACACCTTTAGTTTTATCTGCTGCTGAGCCAACCTGTGAAGTCCCTACATACAAAGACAAGAAAAGAACATTAACACGAGTTCTGCTGATGTCAGGTGTACTTTATGTTACCTACAAAACACTTTGTTGTGCAGTTTATAGCTTTAGGACTGTGTTGAGGTCAACATTATTTAAAATGATTACCGGTACTCATTTTGGAAACTTCAAGCTTTCATTACATTTAAAAGAAAAAAAAGTATGTTTGTCTTTTTCTTTTAAACATATTTTTCAAAAACTCATAATATAAAAACTAATTTATAAGCATATACAAAAGCAATAGCAACGCATTGTTCAAGGGTTAGGTTTAGTTAGTCATCCAGCCCTAACTTTGTCTGATAACCACCAAAAGCTGTGTGGATTGCAGTACATGTGTAAGAGCTTGTGTTGACAGAGAGGCAAAGGGCTGAGGCTTCAGAGGAATCGCAGCTCTTTGCAGAAAGCTGCTTCACTGAGAGCAGTGTGCCCAGTTCTAAACAGATCTGTAATTCTATCAAATGTCCATCAAGGGGAAGATGAGGAGTGACGGAAAGAGGTGTAGGGAGAGAATGAGAATGCCAATGTTGATTAGCTGACCAGCAGGATGGCGAAGATGTCGACGTGTTCATTGGCCTTTGGGTGGAAACCACAGGACCCCTCCAGGGAGCTAATTGATTCCATTCAGGACTTAATGGTTGGGAGGAGGGAAAGCCAACAGGGGCCACAGCCCCACACATTTCACCCGACTACAGCACCCTACACACAATGCTGACTTACTGACAATAATTACAGAGGCCATAACCTTCACATACTACCCACAGGACCAGTTTCCCATTACAGTGTTTGAGGGTGTGATGTCGAAGAAACTGGAAAAATCCTACTGCCCTCCATTTACTCTTGGGAACTGAGGTAATAAACTCACCTCTTTGTTCAAATAAATCCTCGTCATCATCTTCCTGATCTGTTAAAAGTAAGAAGAAATCAGATGCTTATACAGACAGCATAGAAATGCATGTTTCAAACAGCTATTTTACTGCACAATAGTCACAATACAGACAACACATTTAATCCTATAGCAACACTATTGATTGGGACTTTTATGAAGTCAGTTTAGGAAAAAAAGACAAGATTAAAAAAAGAGAACTATAAACAAGAATTAATACTACACACAGAAAGCCAATACCCATCACGACTGCAGGAAATAACAGCTGAAACAAGAAACTCCAACCATAACCAGCTCTAGTAAATAACAAAGCTAAAAATGAGGAAAGAAAATCATTGAGACCCCAATCAGACAGAGCATGTTTATAAGCTTAACAAATGGAGAATCAAACACCAGGGAAAGGTTTCCAACTTTGACCAGGAGCTCTGCAGCCTGCTCTGTCAAAATGTCAGTTTTGCTGTGGAAGGCTGAAATTTAGCCGTAGAGGTCAAGTGTTGTGAGGGTGTGTGTGTCTAAATGCATAAATGCATGTGCTTATCTGGTCAGCTTTTGCAAATTTGTACTTGTTTTTCTTTTGCAGCATGCTGCCATCATGTTGATCTGTTTGACATGAAATAAAATAGTTCATGTCAACAAACACTTGACATCTGTTAAATATTTCTTGGCCTAAAGGACCAACTAAGCCCAAGTCAAAACAGGGATGAGGTACTGGAAGTGACGGCAGTACAAAGAAACATGTAACAACAACAAGCAGAAGAATTAAATTACAGTGTCATTCGTCTTTTCAGAACAAATCAACATGTAACATGTTGTTGTGTACAGATGTGATCTGCCAGTTGATCTAAATGCTTAATTTTAATTAACTTATTCGATTTATGTCACTAAATTGACTTCAAGCAAGAGTTCCATTCACATGGCAACTTGTTGAAATGTGCGCCCTGCAGATTGACAGTCTCTAAAGTGCTCCTGTTTGCTTTATTTTAAGATACAGATGCATGACATACCTCCACCAGCTGATCCTTCAACCTCCTTTAAACCAGCTGCAAAAAGAAGGAACAAGTAAGTACACTTTCACAATACTCATTACAGAGTTTTTAAAAATACTGGTACATTCAGAGGACTGCATAACACAAAAGCTATTTGAGTTACAGTAAGTTTTACTCTACTTGAATGGCATGCATTCGGTGAAGTGTAACTGTTCTTCTTTCCTGATCTCCTATATGACTTCAGTACACAATTGGCAAGGTTGCTGCTAATTTCACTATGCATGTTTTTCTTTCATGCTATTCTTGTACTTGTAAACCCTTTGTTTCAAAATGGCACCTTCTCTTTTAGGTGGTTGTATAACTCAAAAGTGGTGCATACATTATCTGCACTGCATAGGTGAGGAAAACATGCCGGCACAGGGATTCATAGCCCCTGATTAGATGTTTATCACCTGCAAGCGTCACAGAGATGAGAACATACCGGTAGCAGCTGGCAGCAGCAGCAGCAGACACAGGAACAGCAATCGCATCATCTTCAAATGCTGCGGGGGGGGAAAGAAACCAAGTTAAAAATATCTGCTATTAATATTCAGTCATTGATGTGCGTGGAAATCTTGGTGTTTTGGTTTAGAGATAGGGCGAGATGGAAAGCAGCGATGCTGTCTATTATTGAGGCTTGTCTGGAACTTTGAGTTTCAGGATCACAAACTGCTAGTCAGTGGAAAACTACAAATTCCAGGCCAACAAGTTCTTGTACAGTTTTAACTGGTTTAGATGATGCATCTAGATTGTAATCTGAGGTGGGTGTTGGTGAGAGGGTCAGTGAGTGACAACCTTATTTCCCATGGTGCTCAGCAGAAAACCTGCTCAGAGAATTCTGTCACAGTCAGCTGTCAACAAGTGTCTATTCAACATTTTCCCCTCCTGATGAAAAGCCCGAATGCCGTGCCAGGTGTTGAGCAACAAAAAAAAAAATCCAGTGATGTCCACTGAAAAAACAAAAGTAAGTAACTCATTGTTTATTTCATCCTTCTGATTACAGCTAGGTAATATATTCATACTATATGGACATCATCATCATCTTAGATTTGGGATATATTTTGGACATATTACATATAAAAGTTGCCTTTTCAAGGTAATCAAGGCTGCACTTGTTTTCTAAACTTACCAGAATGTTCCATCTTTTTCCACTTGCTTATCAAAACATTTTTTTATAAATTTACACTTTTTTGGCACAAAAAAAAAAAAAAAAAAAAAAAATCAATTCTATTATATTCAGGTACTAGGTCAAAAATACTGTACTTTTCTCACCATATTATCAAGCTCTACTGCTGGTTATGATTGTTGCCATGCTAACATGGAAAGAAAAAGTATAAGATTTCATCCAACTCACATATATCAACTTAATCTCATCAACAAAAAAACAAGTGATACACTCATGTTGGTTGTGTGTTCCTTATTGTTTCATAATAACTTCCTTGTGGCACACGTCCCAAAACATACCTGACCTGTGCTCAGCATCACCAATACATAAATGCGAAACACAGATGTTTTTCAGCCAGCCGAACAAAGGCCCAGCTGTGTTCAACACAATATGAATGGTGATATTTTTAAATGGGAAAACAGGGGAATGACCTCTCTTCCAGTTGAAGTCCCGGATGGAGCCTCATTGCTCGGATTTAGCCGTTGAGGCTGGCAAGGGATCAGGATCCAATAGTCATGCAAAGCTTGATACTAAACACAGAAGGAACTCTCCTGTTGACCTTTGTGCTAAATGTTATACTCTTAGCCCATTGTATCCTTGTTTCCTTCATAGTTAATGACTACGTGGAAAGAACTGATGTGACCTGCATTGTTAAGGTGCCAGGCTCTGAGTTTCACTAGCAAACACCCACCCTACACCCCCACACAGCAGTTACCAACTTGCTGCTTCCTACTCATTACTACAATTTAAGGAAGTGGATTATGCTCACCGTATGGCGAGTATGTTGTAATTACCATATTTGGTGAATGGAAGTGAAAAAGAAAGAGGCATATGCATTAAAACAGGAGACTAGTCAACATCAGTTAATCCTTTCCATACGCTTTTTGACAGTTTTATGACAGACCTAGGCATCAGGAGCCTGGCCATAAACTGTAATCGCATCTATAAATGTTGCCATGGTAGTGTATGTCTACAAACTTTCATGCGAGACAAATGTCCACCCTGTAGGGCAGCATAAGAGCAGCTACAGCCCCTGCCACAACAAGATTATCTTCATGCAAAATTAGCAGAACAGCATTAAGAACTATTTTGGTTGACTATGTAGGAAAAAGATGTTAATCACACAACTGAGGCTGATTGGAGAGGGAGTGTAGTGTGGGCTGTTCTGGCCTCTTGAATAGCTGCAGTAAATCTCCAAACGCAAACAACCTAAGAAGCTGCAAATAAAATCCCCTTCTGTATCCAATTTGCTTTTCAGAGTCGCTTTGGGTGAAATAATAAGCTGATCCAATTTGGAAATATTTATCAACCCAGTCCACTGCCTCTGTATCAAAATGGCTCCTGACGCCTGTATTATTTTTCAAATTGGGTAATATATTCTTGTACATTTGAATGCCAATTGAATTTGCTCTTTAATACCAGACCCAATTTTCAACATATAATAACCACTGGCTTGCTTATAAAGCAGACACAACAATCGAATGCTGGCTAGAGATGCAAAGATCATAGAAGGTAAATGTAGAAATCATAAGACTGGAGTGCAGAGCTGCAACAAAAAGACATAAACTGTACAGTTGCTGGAGGGTGAATTTGTCTTGTTTTTGTTCCACTCTGATGCAGTTCTCCACTGACAGGATTAACCCTGAACCTCATCCCCGTCTGGCCAGGCCAGCCCACAGAACACCTATATCTTGTTTACCAGGTTTAATTTTAAATGATGAACACTTTCCACTCCTACCAACCCACCCAGTACAATCTATATCAACAAAATACGCACCCAAACAGAGGTTTACTGCATGTACATAAACAGAACGACTTGCAGAGACACAGACTATCTCTTTCTTATCTGCCTGCACTGATAACAACCCTCTGCTCAACCACTGTGCATCACTGACAAGACTTTGACACCAGCGATAACAATCACTAAAGATGTTAGAATTACTGTGGCCTCGAGAGTTCATAGGAAAAAAAAAAAGTAAAAGACTATGAGAGAAAGAAGACAGCAGAGAAAAAAAAACTTTGATTATAGTGAAGATGCTTCAACATTAAAACAGACTTGCTTTACAAAACAATAAGCCCAGCAACAACAACAAGGGAAAAGAGTGAGTGAGAAAGGACGAAAAAAGCACCCAGATCATTTGTTATTCATTCCCATTCAATTTTATAAAAGTGGTAGCTTACTCTGCTTCAGTGAAGAGAGAAAATATTCTTATTGAAATGTTTACTCAACTCTGCCATCTCTGCCGAAGCTGTTTATCTAAGTGAGGTTGATGCAAATTCCATTTTTTTCTATAACATAACATACTGTGCTATGCCACTGGACCGCAAAGTAACAAGGAAACTAATGATAAAAAAAAAAAAATAAAGTAAAATGTACAATACCTCAGATGGTGCCATTGCAAAAAAAAGAGTGAACAATCCACCACAGACAAACAATGAGTCTGACAACCAAGCAGTTGTTTCCAATGTAGCTGGTTTGTGAGGGACTTTTTGAGCATGAGACTGTTGAGGCCAAGAGTGAAATAACTGAGGATATGAGAATGCTTCTGACCGTGACAGATGTCTTGACACGACACACATCCTGTATATGCCTGCCTCTCTACCGCTCTGCCTCTCTCTCTCTCAACATATGAACACACACAAGACTGAACAGATATGATTCAATGTTTACATCAAAAGTGTTGGTATTTTCCAGCTCTACCGTGACTAAAACAGCAACAACCCCATTCAGAGCGTACTGTACTGCACACTGGGCACGTACACCTCAGCTTTACTTCTTATCAGATGGAGACAAAGCAGTTTTGTCTTTGTTTTGTTAACAACACTATCACAAGAACTATCCCAGTGACATCGTGGAGTTTTACAGTCTGAAATGCAGCCTCATCACTCCTCTAAAAAACAAGCAGCCCAAAATGTGCACACACACACACACACATAAAAAGAAAAACCTTTGCAAAGAGATTCAACAAATATTTGGTACCCCTGCTTCACCTCTGACACTCCCTGGGCAAGCAGTTTGATTAACAACAGCAGAGAAACTTGCCAATTGTTTGCAGACTAATATATTAGGTCAAAAGGTTCACTCATGAGCACACTGTGAATGGTGAACAATCTTACATACATACACACACACACAGGAAGTGGGAGAAAGGATGCTGCAGTGTGCCAGCTCAGTTTTCTTGAATTTACAACACCCTCACCTTCTCGGCTTCCTCAAGGAAGAAGTCTGCACATTTGAATGGTTGAAATCAAGTTTTTCCTCATACTGAGTCACTGTATAACAAACACAGCTGCTGTTGTTTAGCTGAAATGTCTCACCATGCTGTACCATGCTTTGACAACTCTCAATAACTTGGGTGAAGTTACACAGCAGGCTTTGTGCTGATGCTAATTAGCTTACATTAAAATATCTAATAAGCTAGCAGTGTGTACTGACCCTATATAAATGAAGAATGACCGAGAATAACAAGAGAAAGACAGCTCTGTCGCAACATTTAAGCTACGTTTGATGAGTTTCAGGTCTTTAAATAGTTTCCTCGTGTGACCTTTCTTCGTCTCTGCCCCCATATTTCACGCACTCACCTCAGCAGTCAGTCAGTCAGTGACCAGATGAGGCACAGCAGCGGAGCCGACTCGTTAACAGGAAAAGCTGTCTGCTGCTGTGTGGGCCAAGTTCAGGGCAACTTCACTCTCACCTACAAGGGGATTCACAGCCACCTCATTTTGCGCTGAGCTGCCCCTAATGCTTGCATCTCAGTCATATTTCTACTTCTGCGGAAAATACCTCCGTGCCAGAACCGCTGTCACGACAGTTTCCTGTTAACCAAAAGGTTATAATACTGCTTAGAAATGCTGACGGGCGTTAATGTAGAGCGGTGACAAACAGGGTAACATTTCCTGTTATAATTTAGGTATGATTATGGATAGTTTTTATTTGAACTGAAGCAGAGCATGCAAATAACATACCTAAAATATGCAAATTAACATACGCCGACAATTTGCGGCAGTTAATCCGGATCACCTGGCAGAAGCAGCCTAATTAGATGACGTCAAGACGTTTTAATTGACGGGCGTATCAGCGCAGGTGCACAAATTGTCCATCTAAACCGGCTTCTCCTCTTCGGTGGCGGCGTGAGGCTTATTCGTCACTAAGTGTTGATGTTTGCTGTGTTCTCTGGCATGCAAATAGCCTGACATATATAACCTTTAGGAAAGGCTGACTCATATATTGTTTTACGATTCATGTAAGTTTTCTTGTTTCAGTGCAGTAATGCGGTTTTTGCTGCTGCTCCAGGTGTGTCTCCTGGGACTTGGTAAGTAGCCTGCCAAAGGCTATTGTTTTTGGTGTGATTAAATTTCAGACAACAGTCATTTGCACAAAATATAACCTAACTGGTTTTACAGCATTCAACCATATAGTGGTGTGTTCTTTATACCATGGCAGTTCCCAGAGGTTAGGGGTTGAGATACTGAAAATAAAATATATTGTCGTGCTTACTGCATAGCCATATATAACAATACTGAACCATTATTTTTTTCAGTCTATGGTCATAATCCATATCATATTGCCACATCCTTACCAATACACACCCTAAGCTATGTCCATTTTACCTTTATCCCATCTCTCAATATTTGCAGCACACTTGCACTGGGGTTATACCTCTGTCACCTGCCACACATGTCCCAACAGTTCTGCTGTCTAACCTCTGTTTTTCTAGTTTTGAGTGATGAGTTGGATATGGCTATTTTTTTAGCCCTTGAAACAACAGAAGATACTAATCCGTCCACTGCTTAAGGAATTATGTTAAGTAATTGGTGTCTTGAGAAATAGAGTTCTCTTTTATCTGCAATAGCATGCATGCAAAAGCAATAGCATAAAAAACATTGCATGTAAAAATAGATCACCCAGCACCAGTTTCCCCTTTTTGTTGCAATGCTTTAGCTAGAAGTTAAAAATATACATTGTGATCCTTTTGCTTTAGTTTCAGTTAATTTTGTCGCTGTTTTCAATGACAAGCTTTACAGTATAAGCTTAAACTAAAAGATAATCAGTGTACAGGGAATACAGCAGTTTTATACAAGAAATGTTATACTCATTCAAAATAATAACTGAAAGTTGAACTTACATTTAAATAAGCTGTTGTTCAGAGTTTTCTATAGACTGCTGGTATGTTGTTACTCCCACGCCAGGATCCTTGTTATCATGGAAACTGCCAGAGTGAGTGTGCACGTTAATACAGGTGTAACCAGTCTGGAAGTAGGAACTATGTTCTTCATTGGCTGTTGGGCTTGTTGAAACCTGACACCACTAGTCTTATCTCATAAGTAGACTTGCTGTGCATACGGGCCATACAGGCGAACTTGCTCAGCGCTGTAAGTGAATGGATTTAATTGTGTTTTCTGCCCTAACATAATCAGCTGCACTCTGAAGTCAATCTTTTGTCTGCAAATTGCTTTTTCTCAGTTTATATGCAAGTTTCCTACAGCTGTGATGTGGGAGCATATTTAACTGTTTTCTGTTGAATACAAACATGAAACTCAATTTTATATTCTCCCTTTGCAGGCCTGTCCGTGGCCAGTCCTGGTAGGAGGTTTCTCATTATGTTTCCCCCTCATAATGACCCAATAGCAAATGTTACCCATCAAGTAACCATCATAGCAACTAGTCTTTGGACCTCAGTTACTGTGCAGGTTCTGGAAAGCAGCTTTGAGCAACACATCTTCCTGTCTGCTCACCAGTCAAAGACAATTCACCTGCCAATATCTGTGGGAATGACCAGTGATCGCTCCTCCAATCTTCTCAGTGTGAATTCTATGTGGCCTGTTGCAGTCCTTGTCTCACTCTGCACCCAGACGGGTTGTGACCACAGCCTCCTTCATGATGTGTCTTCTTGGGGGACCCACTACTATCCTATTACCCCTAATTTCCCTAACCAGACTGCTGTCAGTCAGATGGTGATCACCAGCTCTGACCAGGAGACATCAGTGGATATTTTCCTCTCGGGGGAAGTGCTCTTTGAAGGCAATATTTATCCCAGGGGTAGTACCTTAAAATTAAACATAGGGGTGCTGCAGAGTGTTTACCTCCAGAGCAACTCCAGCCTCTCTGGCTCAGAGGTAAATTCCCAAGAAGCAATAAGCGTTGTGGTTGGTTTTACCTGTTCAAAACAAACACCCGGGGATTGCTTGTATGGATTTGCTGAACTGAAACCAGTCATACTCTGGAGTTTTGATTACGTTATCCCTCCCTTGGTAAACACAGGAACTACTTTCCTGCTGGCTATGGCTGCAATCAACTCTCACCTGGACGTCACAGCCAGCACCTGGCGAACGAATGAGTCGCTTGTTGGTGGCTTTATGAAGGTCATCCCGGTTGTGACCTCAGATAAGATTCACATTACTAGTGACAGCCCGTTTCAACTTGTTTTCTTCAGACGTGACAATACACAGCGTCCTTCAGTTCTAATAGTACTGCCATCTGTTGATGAGATCTGCCAGATTGTCCCCATGTTTGATTCAGGCGATATGAGTGAACAAGATAACAGCGCTGACACAGGAGATTTAATGTCTGGTGTTAAATTCTCCCAGAAGCCTAACTTTACTCAGCTCTCTGATAATGCAGATCCCAGTTCTCCTCACACTGATGTGGGACACTATCTGAGCACCATGAACAGACGCCTATATCCAGCAGTGTGTGAAAAAAGTATGTAGGCTTTTTGAATAACTTTACTTTTCTTGTTTACTTTTAATCTGTAACATTAACATTTAGATGTGCATTTTCTCTTTCTGTTTTAGCTGCAGCTTCTTGTGAAAATGTGCACTGTGGTCACAAACGGAAGTGCTTGATGAAAGATGGGAAACCACTCTGTTCTTTGAAAACTAAAATATGCTCTGCATGGGGTGACTCCTATTACCGCTCATTTGATGGAAGAGATTTTGTTCTACAGGGAAACTGTAACTACACTTTAGTTCAAACGATCTGTCCAGGTCTGAATGCTTCTGTTCCGCTACAGATTAATATAGCGCGAGCATATTTGAACAGGGCCACTGTCTCCACCATCCACACAGTGCAGATAAGCATCCAGGGCTTTAATATCTCCATTGTTAAAGATGACAAAAATCATGTTCAGGTGAGTGTGTCCAACTTAAATTAAATGTACTCTTTTTGCAGCTGTTCATTTACTTTGTTGCTCCTCTTGCATTTAAACTCTTAGATTAATGGACAGAGAAGGAACCTCCCGCTAACCTTGGGAAATGGGTCACTGAACTTTTATCCAAGTGGCTCCAGTGTTGTGTTGGACACTGCCATCGGTCTGGTTCTGCAGTACGACTGGAAGCACCATCTTCAGATTGAAGTTGGCCCAGAGTTATACGGAGTCCTGTGCGGTTTGTGTGGAACTGCTAATCGCAGCTCCTCAGATGGCGTCATTGCCTCTAATGGCACAGAGGAGACCCAGATTGATTTTACCCTCCCCTGGGTGGTGAATGGTGATGCAGGCTCCTGTATTGAAGATTGCAGTGGTGGTGTCTCATGTCCACTGTGCACTAAAAGTCAAACCAAAACATCTCCTAGCATTAATGGCGACTCCCTCAGCGATGGGTGCACTCTGCTGCAGAGAAGCAGTGGACCCTTTGCAGATTGTCACTCGTATATTGATCCTGCCCCATTTGTTCATAGTTGCCTAAACAATCTGTGTGTTAATGAAGCTTCCTCTTCTGTGTGCAACATCTTGACAGCCTATGCCAACATCTGCCAGAGGATTTCAGCCAGAATCCAAAACTGGAGAACTGTTTCAAACTGCTGTGAGTTTACAGGATTTCTTTTTTTTCCTTTACTGGTAAAATAGTCCAAAGTGCTAAAAGTGTCTTGTTCCTTTCACAGCATTGTCCTGTCCTCTGAACAGCCACTTTGAGATCTGTGGTTCTTCCTGCCCTGCTACCTGCAGTCACCCAGAAGCACATCGTAATTGCACCTTACCCTGTGTGGAATCATGCCAGTGCAACAAGGGGTATCTGCTGAGTGGTGGGGAGTGCGTACCACATAGAAAATGTGGTTGTCTTCATCAAGGTTCCTACTACCTCCCCAAGGAGAACTTCTGGGTCGATGAACACTGCCAGGAGCAATGTGTCTGCCAGCCAAGCTCCAAAACGATCATGTGTACCCAGTCTTCTTGTCAGGATGCAAAAGTGTGCAAGGCTGTGAATGGAGTCCTGGGATGCCACGCAGATGGGCCTGGGGTGTGCATAGCCAAAGGAGATCCTCATTATACCACTTTTGATGGGAGTAACTTTGATGTTTATGGCAACTGTACTTACCTACTCACTTCTCACTGTCCGACATGGGGAGACCTGCAAGACTTTAGCGTGGAGGTCCAGAACCAGATGATGGATGCTACAAATATTTCCTTTCGACATGTTAAAATGGTGGTCTCTGGTTATGACATTGAGTTGTCAAATAATTGGAGTCAAAGAGTTAAGGTAGGTTTATTTAATTTCCACAGTATATCTATAAACATTAGTGTTATGACACTAAGCAGAGGTCCTCACTATGTGTCTTTACAGTAGCTTTTGTTTTTGTGTCTTTTGACTGATTTTACATATTTTGTATCTGTGGTCATTTTGTCTATTTGCAATTGCGTTATATCTTTTGAGGTTGAGGAATCTTTTGTGATGTCTCTTGTGGAATTTGTGTCTTTATGTGACTTTTTATAAGTGAAAGTCATGGAATCCCTGACACTTTGGACCCATGGGTCTGTACCCAGTAGGCCTGTGTTGTAACCCACCAATACTAGGCAAATGTTTTCTCCCCATGCAGTCTCAACTTTACTCCACTTGTTTCAGGTAAATGGTCTGCTCCTACATCTTCCATCTGTATTTGGCAAAGGTGTTGGCAGAGTGAAGCTCTACATGAACGGACTCTCAAAGCATATTGAGACCGATTTCGGCCTCGTTTTAACATACAGCTCTGATGTCCTGACTGTTCAAATGCCAAGGGTCTTCTCTGGTAATCTATGTGGCCTGTGTGGGAACTTTAATGGTGATCCAAATGATGATGTGAATCCTGACAACCAAACTGATGTTACTCAGACTGTTAAATACTGGCAGACCAGCAGCAAACATGGATGTTTGGATGTGCCTATGAACACCCAAGGTTGCACTTCAAAAGAAATGGCTGTTTATGAGGGAAAAGATTTCTGTGGGAGGTTACTGGATAGAGACGGAATGTTCCAGAGCTGCCACAAAACAGTCAGTCCAGGAGATTTCTACAAGAACTGTCTTCGTGATCTCTGTTACAGTAACCAAACTACACTGTGCCAGATTCTGTCCAGTTATGTTGCTGTGTGTCAAGAAATGGGAGCTATAGTGGATGAATGGAGGACCTCCAGCTCTTGTCGTAAGTAACCGTCAAATCTTTTGTTTCAAATTCTTTACACAATAGGAATATTTTTGATTAAATTTATTTTATAACTCCTCATAGATCTCTCATGTCCACCTAATAGTAAGTACCACTTGTGCTCCAGTCACCTCACTGACTGTGTGGAAAACTCAAGTCCTCCAGCAGTGAAATGCAGAGAGGGCTGTTTCTGCAATCCAGGCTTTTTCCACAGTGCTGGCAAATGTGTACCAAACTCTGAGTGTGGCTGCATTTACAATGATGTTTACTATGAAATCCAAGAGAACTTCTACCCTGATGAGCACTGTCAGCTGCACTGTGTCTGTGTGAGCCACAACAGAGTGCAATGTACCAACCACACATGTCCAATTGGGACAAAATGTGGCACCCAAGATGGCCACAGGGCATGTCATGCATTACAACCTGTTAAATGTGCAGTCATGGGTGGCAGACACTTCAGCAGCTATAATGGACAGCACTTTGACTTTAACATGGGAAGCTGCCGTTATGTTCTGTCACAGGTTTGTGACGAGAAAGAGTCTGACCCCACTGTTATTATCCAGCAAGGACAGCTGCACATCAGGGTCCATGGAGTAAACTTGTCTTTGGAGTTGGAGTATTTTGGAAAAGTGAAGGTAAGCAGTTGTGTATTTCTTTTCTATTTTATAGTGCTTTATGTGTAATGTTACCATGTCATTTTTTTCAGGTTGATGGTGTTTTAAGGGGTCTTCCTGTCCAGCTGGACAACATGGCAATCCTGCACTCTGGATTGCTGACTCGTGTTATTGTCGACACAGGGGTTGTTGTCACTTACGGAGGGCCTAATCTGATACAAATACAGATCCCTGCCTCTCATAGAAAAATGTGTGGCTTGTGTGGAATCATCGGCCCTGTTGCTGCCAATAACAACCGAATCTCAAATGGCAGCCTTGCAAAGGAGGTTTCCATCATTGCATCTTCCTGGACCCTTTCACCACCTGGAACAAACTGCTCTGAAGAGTGTGATCTCTGCTCAGTGTGCAACTCTACCATGACAGCTGAATTTGCATCCGATAACTTCTGTGGCATGCTACTTGCTCCTGCAGGATCATTTGGTGAATGTCACTCCACTGTGGACCCACAGCCGTTCTTTCAGAACTGCTTGAATGACCTGTGTATGTCCCATGGGAATGGAGAATTGTTCTGCAGTAGTTTGAGGGAATATACTTTTGCATGCCAGGAGGCAGGAGCTGAGGTCAAACCATGGCGGGGTGAGATGTGCTGTGAGTATTAATTTTACGTTCTCTTCCATGTCAGTCTGTCATGATGTGAATGTGCATATAAATCATGCAGGTCTGTACACATGCTTGTACTTTTAGAACTCTGTCAAGCTCCATACTGTGAAGTTGCCAGATTGACGCAAGGCTAGCCGGGCTCTGTTCAGTATATGAATCCTTTATTTATTTATTTTTTTCCCCCCTCCCACAGCGCTCTCATGCCCTAAAAACTCTCACTATAATATATGTGTCAGTGCGTGCCCTGAGTCCTGTGGTATTTTATCCGATATCCCCTGCCCATGGGCCTGTTATGAGGGATGTCAATGTGAGTCTGGATACAAGCAGAGTGGAAATGGCTGTGTCAAAACTGAGAAATGTGGTTGCTTTTACCTTGGGCACTACTATGAGGTGAGTAGCTACACATTATTTAGCTTATACTAGCCTGCATATACATTTTACCTTCATCACAGCATTTAATCTTTAACTTAATTCAGTAAAATTACTTCAAAAGTAACCTGAAAATTGCAGCTTTGCTTGACTTTTAATGAACTTATTAGTTCATTGAAATGTGACAAATTGACATGTGACCCCACTGTAGGTACAGACAAGTTGAAACAGTTGAGCTAAACAATGACATGCCCTAGTTGTTCCACACACTGTTAATAACATGAGTCATTAATGTCTTGGATGAACATACTGTACATGTGCCTCACCTTTATGAGTGGTATGACATATCACATAATCCCAGGGCTTTGTGTTTTCCTGGGTTGTTGTTTTGCTCTGCATTTTTTTGAGAAAGTTGGGTAACAGACACCAATAGTGACTCACTGTTCTTTGTAGATTGGAGAGATCTCGTGGGCTGAGGGATGCTCCAAGCAGTGTAACTGCACCGCGACTGCCACCATGTGCTGTGAGCCAGCCTCTTGCCCTGAGGGAGAGAACTGCACCCTTAACAATACCTGGGGGTGTGCAAGGAGAGGTAGGCCCAGCTGGTTCTGCCGGGCTGGGTTGCATTTCCTCACAGCTAACTGCTGTTCTGTCAGCTGCATCATGCAACACTCATTGGTCTTACGCTTAAAACATTTTTTTCACTTTGCTTTTCGACTGAGGTTTTGCAACTTCACACATAGCACCCAGGTGTTTTTCCTTCCTGTCGTTTTACCCAAAATGAGGTTAAACCATCACCCTTTTGAATAGTTCATTATGTACTTAAAATCTTCTCTCTACCTTGGGGTGCTTGAGCATAATTGCAGTGCTTGTCAATCATAAGTAATAATGCACCTCTTGTTATTTTACTTGTCCTCCACAGCAACTATGACATGAAATTTAAATATAATACAGAGCAAATTAGTGTGTATTTATATTTGATGCAATCCAAATACTTCTGTGAACAGAGAATTTGCACTTGAACTAAAAATCATGAAACCAAATAAAAGTAATAAAAAAAAAAACTGCTGTTTAAAGCAGTTGGTGGATGAGTGTTCTTGTCTGCAGATGTCAATAGCTGTCTGTGCCTTCATCCTAAACTGCTGGTAATTGAATACTCTCCCTTTTTTTGCAGATGATGATAAAATCTGTGTACATGGAGAGACTTGTGTTGTCCAGAGCCAACATCAGCAAACTCAGTGTTGGGTGCTGGGAGGTGCCCACTTCTTGACTTTTGACGGAAAAGTGTTTGAATTCCTTGGAAACTGTACTTACACTCTGATCCACTTACTGAATGACACCAGTGAGAAAACATCATTTTGGGTTGGGGTACAAAAAGACAGAACCCCCAATGATGTTTCCGCTATTAGAGCTATTCACGTCAAAGTGGCTAAAGACAATATTACTATCTACAGAGGGGAAAAAGGCTATGCTTGGGTAAGTTTGAATTAGAAAATGCAAACAGTCCATCAGATTTCTAACCTTAATGTCAGTTTGCAATTTAACCTTCTTTGAAGTGACATTTAACTTCAGTATGGGAATCTGTTTTTGCTTTCTCCAGATAAATGGCGAGAAGAGGCTGCTGCCTGTTACTCTGCAGTTTGGACACATGAAGATTTATCAGAGTGGCATGTTTGTTGTTGTTAATAGTAGTCTTGGCATTCAAATTAAGTATGATTGCTCTCATACTGCCACTGTCCTTCTCTCTGATTCAACCAAAGTCAATGGCATGTGTGGGAATAATAATGGCGTCAAAGAAGATGATCTTAGGACCCCTAAGGGTGAGGCAGTCGATGCTACCACCTTTGGCTGGAGCTGGAGAGTTCCTGATCATGAAGCTTGGTGCACAGCAGATTGTGGAGATGCATGCCCCCGTTGTTCTCCTGAACAGCTGCTAGGCAAAGATGTGGCAAGTCAGTGGATCTCCATGCACGAGTACATTTCGTCACCACAAAATCCATTCTACTTGTGCCGGGACGTTGTTAACTACACTGAGATCTCTGGTGCGGTGAGTATGTTTGACCTGTGCTCGAGTAATGACACTCAGAAGGTCTTCTGCCCCATCCTCGAGGCCTATGCTGTCGCCTGTCAAAATGCCCAGATCCACATTGGAGAGTGGAGGAACCGCACCTTCTGCCGTAAGCAATGTTAATCTAAGCTATTTATTTATTTTTTGGGGGGGGGGTTAAAAGTAACTCATTTTGCTCATTTTCTTTTTTTTTTGTTATACTCTGAGATTAACAGCACTGTAGCTTCAATCACCAATTATCTACATTTTAAGACTACACATTTAAATGTTAGAGTGAAATTAATAGTTAGCAGGTTTTCAAGTATGTCTGTTGGCATGTAGTAGTTGACCGTATATAGAGACAGAGTTCAAAATGGCCAGAAATCTGAGTTGTTTTTTTTTATCACATTACTGTTCTATACATTTACCACATTCTTTGAAACACTGGCCACATTCAACAGAAACATTCACACTCAGAATATGTATATATTACAAACAAAAAGCAGAACATGTCCCTTTTAAAAAAAAAATCTGTAACAAGCAGACGCACAATTAACTGGTTGCATGGGTCTTGTTTCTTTGTGTGTAGTTTTTCCTCTATTGTTAATTCTCCTTCCCTCCTATCAGCCATTTCCTGTCCAGCGAATAGCCATTACACATCCTGTGGCTCAGCCTGCTCTGCCAACTGTGCGGACCCATTAAGTTCAAGACCCTGCACCCTGCCTTGTGTGGAAACCTGCCAGTGTGATCCAGGATTTGTTCTTGATGGTGACACCTGCGTCCTCCTGTCCCAGTGTGGCTGCACACACAACGGTTACCATTACCACGGCAACCAGACCTTCTGGGCTGATGATGGATGCACCAAACGGTGTTTTTGTGACCCCAACACCCACCAGATACAGTGCCATTTCAATTCTTGTGGTCCAGATGAATATTGTGATCTTAAAAATGGAGTCAGAAGCTGCATGCTGCACACCCAGCAGACATGCACATACACGGGCCATCACATAGTCACCTTTGACCAGCATGACTATGATTTGCATGGCACCTGTCAGTACCAGTTACTGGGCATATGCGGACAGAAACAAGGCATTGATGCTGTTCAGGTTCACATACAGATGGATGGACACCTAGAGTCAACACTTCATGTCCTGGTCAATGTGAGTGATGTGGTTGTGGAGCTAAACAGCAAAAACACTGAAAACATAGAGGTAAGTGCTGTGTTTTTTTTCTTGGTTTCAAAGTTTTTTTTTTTTTTTTGTTTTTTTTTTTTTTTGTACTATGATGAGTCGGGTAGAAATCTGTTTGAACCAGGCTTCACAAAGATGACTCTTAAAAATGTGTTACCATGTGCTGACTTTAAAATGCAATTTGCAACCCCTGCAGGTTGATGGTGTCAGGAGGAACATGCCCTATCACTTCAGCCCTTCTGCACTGGCTTTCTCATTGGGCCTGCACACTTACATTTACACAGACATGGGTTTTGAATTTAGTCTCAGCATAGATGGCATAGTTAGCATTAGTCTGTCCAGTAAATACGCTAATGCTACTTGCGGCCTGTGCGGTAACTTCAATTTTGATCCTGCTGATGACCTCACAGTGAATGACCCAAAGGAGCACCTCAGTCCTGAGCACTTTGCAAAAGCTTGGAGAAGTGGGCAGAGTCCTTGGTGTGTGGAGGGCTGTCTTGGAGGAAGTTGTCCAAAATGTTCATCTGAGCGTCTGGCCCGCTTCTCTGACCCAGAGGCTTGCGGAAAGATTCTGGAAGTTAATGGACCATTCAGCCACTGTCATGGCAAAGTGGACCCCTCCAGCTTTTACAAGCACTGCGTCAGTGACCTGTGTCTTCATGGAGGTCTCCAGCCTGCATTGTGTCACTCCCTGGCAGAGTATACTGCTGTCTGCCTCTCCCACAAGGCTACAGTTTATGCCTGGAGGAGTCCCGGATTCTGCTGTGAGTGTTAATGTGCTCCTAGCTCTGTTGTGCAAGTGAATTAAATTAATATCCTCTACAATTGTAGCTGTGCTGTTTGGGGTTCAGCATCATTGCACACCAAATGAAATATGGCGTGTGCAGATGCCTGTGCAAGCACACAACATTTCATGTTTAGATGGTTGATATTGATAACGCGACATGAGGAAAAGAGAATGGAGATTATTTGCATACAAATCAGATAAATGCCCGTAGGTGCTTAATTTAAAGTTTGTTCCCTTGTGTTGTCATTCAAAATGTTAGTAAAAAGTGTTAGTGTGCTGGGGCTCATTGGTATTGAGGCCACAACCTTTCAGGTGCTATTGGACCACTAGATGGTACTAATGCATCACTGGTCAACCCTAACCTTTACAACATTTTTCTGTCTTCCTGTCCTAAGTGACTGATGTCTCTCCTGTATCTCTACAGACCTGTCCTGTCCCTCCAGCACCAGTTACAACATGAGTTCTGCCTCTGTTCACCTCTGCCTCGGCTGGCAGAATAACACAGTAGAGATGCCTCCGTACAATGGGGAGAACTGCCTCTGTGAAACGGATTTAGTTCATAGTGGCACCCTCTGCGTCCATCCAGAAAACTGTGGCTGCTTTCACCACGGAGAATACTTCAGGGCAGGACAGAAGATGTCTACATGCCAGCAAAGCTGTTTATGTCTTGCCGGGGGACACATGACTTGTCGTAATGTCTCCTGTGGAGAGGATGAGGAGTGTAAGCTTATTAGGGGCGTTCAAGGTTGCCACCCCAAACTCAAAATGGCACACTGCTCTGTTGATGGATTCCAATACACCACATTTGATGGACAGGCATTTGAATTTCATGGTTCATGTAACTACACTCTGGTGCAGACGTGCCTCAATAAACTGGATGTGGAGTCTGTTTTGATAGCTGCACAGGGCGGCCATAGCGAGGGCAGGCAGATCTACCTGCAAGTCAATAAAATGTATTTTAAGACATCAACAGCTTTTCCTGGAAAAATTCAGGTAATTCATGTAATGATTTCACAGCCTTCAACATGATTTATCGTTCATCTGCTAGCATGCACTGAAAGTAATTTTCCACAGCACACACAACCCCTACTGTATGTTTTTAAAATGAATTATTTCACCCAGGTAAATGGAGTCTATGAGAACCTGCCATTCTCCCTAAACAATGTCTCTGTACGTCAGAAGAATGGATGGATAACCATAAAGACCCCGCAGTCAGTGGAGCTTACGTCAGACCTACAAAACCACATTCTGGTCAAGATCCCAGACATTTACCGCCAGACAACCTGTGGGCTTTGTGGGAACTACAATGACAATCCGTCAGATGACCTGCAGCTGCCCAATGGCACCATCGTCTCTGATCCTTACATTGCTGGGCCATCATGGAAGTTGTCTGATACAGAATCATCCTGTGGCGACACGTGTGACAGCACTTGTCAGCTCTGCCACTCCCCGATGCCCGTGTACACCTCTGACCTGTACTGTGGCGTTCTCACTCATCCCAGGGGGCCGTTCTCATCTTGTCACCATTTAGTGTCTCCACAGAAATCCTATTCACTCTGTATGGAAAACCTTTGTATTGCACAAGGTGAACACCAGGCCTTGTGTAATGCATTGTGGGTCTATGAGGCAGCATGCAAAGAGGTTGGAGGAGTAGTTGACCACTGGAGGAACACCACAGGCTGTGGTAAGTGTTGGTACACTGTTTAACAAATCAAATGGCTTATTAATTTCATATGTTTAAATGTAGTGAGATGTTTCTGTAAGCTGACTGCAGTGTATTTTTATTTACAGCCTACCAGTGTCCTCAATTCAGCCACTACAACCAGTGTGCCAACTCCTGCTCCTCACTGTGTCCTGAGGTTATCCAGACGGTGCAGTGCCCCAGAGACTGCGAGGAAGGATGCCAGTGTAATAGTGGACTCCTTTATGATGGGCATGCCTGTGTACCAGCAGATGAGTGTGGCTGTGTACAGGACGGGAGGACGTTTAAGGTCACATTTAAACACTGTTTGACAATTTTCTTAATTAGACTACACACAACTTAGAATTTGTTGAAAAACTTTTAGAATCTTTTTAAAATTAGTCTTTGGTCTCTTCACTAATTACCTCTTAAGTAATCACATTCCAATATTGCTGTTTTATTGCATGCTATTGCTTCTGTTTTCAGGCCTCAGAAAGCAAACTGCTGCAAAATTGTACTGTGAACTGCACCTGTGGGCCTCCTCTTGTGTGTGAGCAACACTCCTGTCCTGCACTGCACACATGCATGGTTTCCGATGGAATCATGGGTTGCCACAAGGATGGTGAGCATTTAAGTCATTAATAAACATATTTTTAGGTGCTGATTTGTTGGTTGGCTGGTTTAAAGCTTACATAGAAAAATACCTGGGCAATTCATTATTTTCTTTTTCTATCCTGATTCAGTGGAATTTTCTCTTGTGGTGCAGTGTAAAGGACTCATTATGCATCACCTTTTGTGAAGGCATACAATATTTGTCATTGAAAGGTGTGGGGTTAGGGTCATTCATTGGAGACATATGCAAAATGTGGTGTTGGTTAAAAATTCCTTTTTTAATTTTTTTTAATTTATTTTTTTTTAACTCCCTGAGATGCAAGCAATTTATTGGATATTGTCCTGCATAATGTTTTAGCAGAAGATGCAACAATACAGTATTGTTTTATCACTAAATGTTGATGCATACCAACTTTCTCATTGTTTAACTATTAAAATTTCTGCTGTAATCTTATGGTTTAGACACACTTTAAAGCTTGATTCTAGCACAAAAATTTTTGTTTTTATAAAGCACAGCATCCACACTCCACTAGTCCTTGAAAGTTTGATTTTTATGCATGTTGTTAAAACCAAATTGCTTTATTTTCTGTTAGCAGAGCCAAACACAGAGCCATGTGGACCAGCTACTGGAATGGTCCACTGCAGCCCAGCCCAGTGCCCCAGAGGAATGGTCTGGAAGCAGCTACAGCACAAGAGGGTTTGTCAACCAGAAGAGCCCCACAACTGTACCCTTGTTACTGGGTTGCATTTTACAACCTTTGATGGACATCATTTTGACTTCAGAGACAATTGTTCATATTCTTTGGTTCAAACTAAGGCCAACCTCACTGGACTAATGTCTTTTAATATCACCATCGCTCATGCAAGTTGCCACAAAAGGTTTTTCCATAGTCTTGATTTAACACTTGCAATTTATGGTCTGGAGGTGGTGGTGCGAAAAGATGACCCAGGAAAGGTTTTGGTGAGTGCTAAACTTTTTTTTCAAAAAACGCATTCAAATTGCATTGTTTTCTTTTTCTTAAGTGTTTTGTTTCTTTCTCAGGTTGATGGACTCTATAAGGCCTTACCATACACTCACCCGACAGGCCATGTAAATGCCTACCGTACACCCTTGTCTATCATCATTCACACTGATGTGGGATTGCAGCTGATGATCTACAACATTGGCACTCTAGTGGTTGTCCTCCCCAGCAGTTACAGCTCTTCTGTCTCTGGTCTCTGCGGGAATGCTAACTCTGATCCTCACGACGATCAAATGATGCCCAATGATGAGCTTGCCCAAAATAGACTAGAGTTTGCCCACAGCTGGAGGTCTCCAGGAGCCGAGTTCTGCAAGTCCAACTGTTCCTCCAGATTCAAGCATTGTCCTGTTCAGGCAAAGAAGCTGTTTGAAGGCAGCGATTTCTGTGGGGTATTGTGGAATGAGCTTGGGCCATTTGCAGACTGTGCCTCAGTGTTAAGTCCAAAGCATTACTTCCACAGCTGTGTGACAGATTCCTGCTCTTCTGGCGGACACTACTCAGCACTCTGCAGTTCCATCGCTTCTTATGCTGCTGCCTGCCAAGCAGCTCATCTGCCTGTTAGGCAGTGGAGGAGTGACACCTTTTGTGGCAAGTATATTGTTCAGTCTGTTATTCATTGGTAGACTTTTTTTTTATACATCATCTTACAGCTGATTAGTTTCCCTGCAGCTTCAGACTCAAAGACATGTAATTTTTAATCCATTCAAGTCTGTCTGGGTTCAGTAGCTGAAATGTCCACAGTTGCACGTTCATAACAAAATAGAATGAGAATGAAAGATGGCTGGACCAGCACCTCACACACACACGCACAAATGTTAGAACAGGCTTTCATGTATACAACTATTTTAAAATGCTGTTTACACATGCAAGTTTATTGCGAATATTTATCTCATTAGACCGTCAGTCACACAATTTTGTCTATAAATGCAAAGGTAACAAATATTTGAAGCTCAAACCTAATTAATGA
>JAOWBC010001592.1:12368408-12401326 GCA_028566105.1 Hypoplectrus providencianus
TGTGTGTGTGTATGATTTGATTTCTACTTTTTTTTTTTTCTTTTTACAGTGGCTCCACTGGATGATAACTGATCGTTTTAATGCCCTACATGTGTATTTTATTATACATAAAACAATTTAAACAACTTTGTTTAGTGTGTCATTTAAACTCATCGATGCCTTTGCAATACTTTTTAATTCTGGCAGCGTTCTTATCAGTTAAGCCCACACACCGTTTTTACATAAGGTCATCTGTGGCCAGTGTTTATGTGCCAATAAAGGTAGTGAGGGCACACCTTTTATCTAAATCCAGTGTGTACAGTAACTGAGCCAGGCTGACTGTTGCCCTGCCCAAGGGCTGCTGACCGTATGACCACTAATTAAATATTTGAGGGCATTTTTTAAATCTAATGCAAACTTTTGAAGGCCAAGTTATATTTACTTTCTCCCTATCGTGAATGATCGTAGCACCCTCCTATGAGCTTTTCATTTTGGGTGACACACAAAACCAACAGAAACCACCCATTAAGCCCAGCAGCTGCTATTCTGCAGACGTTAGTTTAATTAAGATTTGATCGATCAGTTCTCTGGGATTATCCAGCCAAATTTGTAAGCATTACAAGGGACATGTCTTTGTTTGCGTTGTGTCCTTTAAGCCAGTTCTCTTGTAAACATTGGCAGAAATTGTGATTTGTACATTGAGTGGGGCTTACATGCTTGCAATGTGATGCTCAATAGGTGGTGTGATTACTGAGGTTTTATGGAGCTGATAAATGCCATAAAACACTAAGTGACAGGAGAGTATTTCAAATGAAAAGCAGCAGAAAAACAGACTACAGAGAGGAAATTAACATGCCACTCTTTTACAAAATGTCAGTACATAACATTTATATTCAGCAGTTGATAAA
The DNA here is from genome assembly GCA_028566105.1 of Hypoplectrus providencianus. Taxonomy (NCBI): domain Eukaryota; kingdom Metazoa; phylum Chordata; class Actinopteri; order Perciformes; family Serranidae; genus Hypoplectrus; species Hypoplectrus providencianus. Next base: position 12,369,296 of record JAOWBC010001592.1, read on the forward strand.
ATGTAATTGCATCAAAGCTGATTTTTCTTTTTACTATGGAGAAAATGTGTGTTCTTACTAGATGAGGCCAGCATTTGGAAACTCATTGTGTTGTGAGGCATACATATAGCTCTTTTTTTTTTTTTTTTTTTTTTTTCTTCAAAACCCAGCCCTATTATCAAACCAGACTGCTGGATGCCTGCTCAGAGACTCTTGGGTAACTCTGAAGATAAGTTGTGATTTTGGTCTTATCACATTCTTGCCTTGCCCACTCTTAAATGGATAATGTTGTTTGGTTACACCAGAATATACAATATAACCGTGGGTGAATAATTCAAGTGACCCACATGTGTCTGATGTTGCATCCACTGGCAGTGAAATGTCTGAATGTATTAAAAAAAAAAAAAAAAAAAGTTAAACTTGACCAAAGTAATATAGCATCATATTCACATTATCTGAAATTTAAGTATTTTGTAAATGTTCCAAAAAAAATTGTTTCCAGTAAAGGTTGTCCAGGTTGTTTTTTTTGTTGTTTTTTTTTACTCCAAACATATTTGGTTGAACCCATAGCCTACCTACAAATGTGAACTTCCAGAGAAATGAATTAAGACATGAGGGGATTCTTATCTGATTCCTAGTTAGAAATGGCAGATGGCACACGTCCTTAGATGGTGTCCTTGATAAAACAAAAAAAAACACGATTAATTCCTTGTACTTTTTCGTTGGTATTGGACCTCACGCCTATGTCAATATACTGTAAGGCAGTGCCAGGTTCTGCCTTAATTTGCTTTAGAGGAAGGGTATTGTTTTTTCAGAGTCATAGCTGAGTTTTATGATTTTTCATTGGGTGTTTTTGTCTATCAGAGTATATAAAAGGATGGAACCTTAACAAATCTGTCATACCAGCCACTTAGCAGGTAAGCACTGTTCATTCAGAGATCATCTATGTTTGCTTCAATTAATGCATTATTATTCAAATTATATACATTTTTAATTCTTCTATATCTAATGCAAACATTTGTTTTTCAGCCATGGGCACCCTGCTGCTGCTTTGTGCTTTAGGGGCTTTACTAAGCTGTAAGTCATACTGATTTTTCTTATTTCTTGTTCAAACTGGCAGGTCCCACTTGAATGCTACTCATTTTCATTTCAGTATAATATATCTGTGCTTGCCCTCTAACCAATTTGTCAAGCTTTTTAAGTTGTGTTAATCTGAACAAACTCAGCAGTAGAACTTTGAATTTTGAAACCATCTTTTCTTCCGCATTCCTCAAATGGCCTGTCCAACACTTACAACTATTAAATCATATTAAATGTGGCTAGGCTCAATTAATCAACCACAGCAGAATTCTTCAAACCTTGGTGCAGAATTCCCCAGCAGGACATTGTAGCCAAGTGATTGCTCAATTTGAAGCAATTTATCCAGGTTGTCAACCCCATCAGTCGAGAGCATTGTTGTGCGGCCAAACCAGGTGCTCATGTGAATGAAGCAGAATGTTAAACAGGTGAAGAATTTGAGCGAGCAGCACATAAAGGATAGCCATCTAAATTGAAATTTGCTTTTGTTGGGAATAGCATTTACCTTCAGCTACTATTGAGTTGGAACTATTATACTGAATGGGTGAAACAGGAGTGTAATCTAAATCCCCCAGGCCCTGGCTGAGCCCAGAATATGTTCTTTTCACAGCAAAGGCACAGATATTGATAATATTTCCATTATGCAATTATATTGTCTGCACAAGTGACTTATTGAGTGCTGCTGAGAAGCAGTCAAGTGACTATTCCTCAGTCTAAATCTCTCACAATGGTTATCAAAGAATAAAGCAATCCATCCATTATAGAATAGCATTCATCCCTGCTTTTTAACTTTGAAATGAAGGTATTTTTCAGTCACTTTTCTCTTTGGTGTCATATTGTTTCTTTGTACTGTGTGTGCGATCCAAGAAGTCTCAAGCCAAGTTTTGTATTGCCAGTCTGTGAATCCTTTGATTGCCTTGGCACAAATAGTCTCATTCATTTCCTAATGCTTTTTTGACATGTTTTTCTTCATACAGGAGATTTGTGAAGCGCAGTTTTGTACTTGAATACTTCATTTTGGATAACTTTAAAGAAAATTTCTTTTGACATGTGTTTTTCTGTCCCTGCCCTTGCTCTGCCCCCGTCTGTCAGGTCCCTCTAATGCTGGATGGGCAGGGAGGGAGTTCGCCCTGTCGTTCATGCAGAATTATGTTCCAGACTATGATACTCCTCGCTTTCAGCTATACATCACAGCTGTCCAGGCCAATGCTAAAGTGACAGTGCAAGTGGCTCCTTTAAACTTCAAGCAAGAGAAAAGTCTAAATGCTGGAGAAGGGGTCACCATCACTCTCCCTAACAGCGTCGAGATGTACGGCAGCAAGAAGTCTCCCAACACGGTGACCGTCGAAGCCTCAGCAGATGTCACTGTGACCTCCTTCAGCTACAAGCTGTACACAGCAGACACCTCTGTGGTGTATCCCATCTCTGAATGGGGCACAGAATATTTCATCTTTACACCTGCTGGCACCCCCTATGGCTCCTACAAAGAGTTCTCCCTGACAAATGGAAGAGAGAGCAACAAAGTGGAGGTATTCCCACGCGGCCCCATCAACTTCCAGGGTCGTGTCTACGGGAGCGGCAGCCGAATGGTGATAGATCTCCAGCCGTTTGAGAGCGTCCAGCTCCAGAGCATGAAAGAACTTTCTGGCACCAGAGTCGCCTCACAGCGCCCTGTTGCAGTAGTCACAGGTCACACTTGCACCTGGCGCTTCTCGAAATGTAACCATGTCTATGAGCAGCTGATGCCAGTGAAAAAGTGGGGAACCAGCTTCATCGTGCCTCCCCTGCCCTTCCAGACAAGGTATGACAGCATCTTTATTCAGGCCTCACAACCCACCAGAGCCGCTGTCAAACATGGCAACCAGGAAGATGTTTTGACTTTGACTAGAGGCCAAGTGAGAGAAATCCGCTATCACAAGCCTGAAACGTTCTCCATTCGGGCTGATCATGGCATCCAGGTCCTCCTCCTGTTCAACGGTGTCACACGTAGCTGGCTCAATTTCTACGACCCTTTCCTGATGACCATCCTGTCCACTGATCGCTTCTGCTCCTCTTACTCATTCGAGGCACTGGAAGGTTTTGAAAACAAAGTCATGATCGTGGCGAAGAGCAGTGCGATGGCAGAGCTGCGTTTCGATGGTGCAAACATGCCTCGTACTGTTAGATGGGAAAAGGTTGCCGGGACTGATTTCTCTTGGGCAGAGATGTCCTACCAACAAAGTCCTGGCAAAAACAGGCACACTATGTCCAGCTCTGGTTCTCAGTTTGCAGTTTACAGCATAGGCGTGAGCCAAATGAATGGTTATGGTGCCCCAGCACAATGTATACAGCCAGGTAACATGCACACAATATGTTAAAAAATCAAGTTGAAGGCATTAAAACTGGAATAAATTCTGATGATGTGGGCTTTTATTTACTATTTCAGGTATTTCAGGAGGTGGATCTCTTTCATGTAGCACTATCACCTGCAGTGCCAACGAGGTGTGTGAAATGAAGGGTGGGTTTCCCTCCTGTGTCCCTAAGCCGGTGGACAAGAAGCCCGGCACCTGCTGGGCTCAGGGAGACCCGCACTACCGCACCTTTGACGGCCGTCGCTATAACTTCATGGGTACCTGCACGTATGTCATCGCTAAAAACTGCGGGAAGGATGATCATCTCCCACCGTTTGAGGTTCTGGCCCAAAATGAGAACAGAGGAAGCCTCAGGGTGTCATATGTCGCCATGGTCACAGTGAAGGTGTATGGCGTCACTATCACAGTGGTTCGGTCTGAGACGGGCCGCGTCAGGGTAAGGCTTATCTTATTTCTTTGTAAAAATTGTCATTGGTACAATTAATTTGAATTTAATTTTTAATAGTTTTAATCTGAACACAATATGTATTTAAAAGGAGGATTAGTGTCTAAATGCACCAATAAATCTTTCGCAGTTACAACCATATGTATGTATATAAACAAAGCACCAATTGGAAATTTTAAACTTAAATAAATGAATAGTCTTGAAGAGACAATTTGTCTAACAAAAATGTGAGTTTATTCATTTTTAATTTAAAGTGATTCTTTAAAACAAATTGGATATACATTTTGTTCCTTTACTTATCAGATTTTTTAAATTACTTTTTCTCCAGAAAACAGGACGTTCAAAGTCTCAGTTGCATATTCTGATGCATTATAAGATTGCTGTATCTTATACAATTTTCTCATTTAATTTACAGTGACATTTAGATAAAAGAAACACAAAAGCTATAAATCCTTCATATATTTTGACATTTAAGTAATATAATCTCTCATGTTGACTCAAACCATGTGTCATAGATTAAAATGTGCCATAATATTCTCCCTGCCTGCGCTGCCATGTTGCTGCTGCTGCTCTTCTGTGGTCCACTCTAGATGATTTGGAGCATTGTAATTGCCTTGTAGACTATAAAAAGATAATTTAATAAGTAATTAAATACATGTGTGTATTTGAGAGGAGTTAGATGACAGTTATCATACATTTAGACATTGTATAACAGACCAAAGGTGTAATTATGTCTTGGTGTGATACATAAAAACACATAGATCAGTCAATTAATGATTGTACCATTCTCCTATGTTCTTATGTGCAGATTGACCACAGTCTGTGGAGTCTGCCTGTATCCCTGAACAACGACAAGCTGACCCTGTTTCAGAGTGGTCGCTCTGTAGTCATTGAGACAGATTTTGGCCTGATTGTCCGTTATGACTGGGAACACTATTTAGTGGTCACCCTGTCCGGCAGTTACGCCGGTCAGACTTGTGGTCTCTGTGGCAACTTCAACGGCAACCCCAACGACGATTTCACCACACCCGCAGGCTCCCAGGCAGGTGGGGCCGTGGCCTTTGGGAGCAGCTGGAAGGTGCCAGGGCTGGTGGAGGGTGCTCTGTGCAGAGACGAGTGTGTGGGCGGGTGTGATCGCTGTGAACACAGCCTGATGAAGATGTGGGAGGGCGACTTGTTTTGTGGGCTCGTCGCGCAGATAATAGACGGGCCGTTCCGTGAATGTCACGCCGTCATTGACCCGCAAGTTTACCTGGAGAACTGTAAATATGATGTATGCATGGGGGGCGGCCTCCGACATTTCCTCTGCAGGGCTCTGGAGGCTTACACTGAGGCCTGCCAGCTTGCTGGGATCCAGGTTCATGACTGGAGGAAGATTGCGAAATGTCGTAAGTAATGTGAACTTAATGAATTCAGAGGTCAATGCATTTTTTTATTTTTATTTTGCTTGATTAAAACTTCTTTTCATCACTTTTTTTTCTCTCCCTAAAGCTGCTAAATGTCCAGCAAACAGCCACTATGAGTTCTGCGGCAATCCCTGTCCTGCCACTTGCTCTGACCCTAATGCTCCCTCCAAATGCAAGCGCGCTTGTGTGCAGACCTGCACCTGTAACGCGGGCTTTGTTCTGAGCGGAGGTCGGTGCGTGCCTGTCGCCAAGTGTGGTTGTGTCTACGAGGGTCGAAGCATCCCTGCTGGGGAGTCATTCTGGGCTGACCAGGGCTGTCGGCGAAGGTGTAAATGCGTTGCTGGGAGCAGACGTGTGGAGTGCCAGGATAAAGGCTGCGGCGCAGGGCAGCAGTGCAAGGTGGTTGAGGGCATAAGGAAGTGCCATGCAGTCTCCCACAGCACCTGTCAGGCCACAGGTGACCCCCATTACGTGACCTTTGACAAGAGGAAGTTTGACTTCCAGGGCACATGTGTGTACCAACTGGCTGCACTGTGCTCCAAGGACCCAGACTTAGTGCCCTTTGAAGTGCTGGTGCAGAACGATCACCGGGGCAGCAAGGTGGTCTCCTACACCAAGCTAGTGGAGGTCAAGGTGCACGGCTTCAGCATCGTCATTACAAAGACACACAAGGGCCTGATTATGGTAAGAACTATATGATGTTTAGTATATGAACAGTTTAATCTCTCGTGTGCATCCCTTCAAGAATTTTTACTATTAGATATCACCCTGAGCCTTCCCCAGATGATTAATTGCATTAAGATTCCTAATATCTGTATTCCAAGATTTCAGGTTCAAATATGCAAACTGGAGCATTATCATCAAGTGTTAATTTAAATAACTAAAAGAATTGAAACATAATAATTCAGAAAATACTGTCAACAGCCATAAAAAATATTACAAAAAAAACTGTTTTTGGCAACAAAATGTTGTCTACATCAGACATACATTTTGCAATGCAGTACAAGTAAATAGAGAAATAATGTTGAACTAACATGCATTGTATCTGCAGTGTTATGTTAAGATTTGCAAATAAGGCATTTTCCCATGCTAAATGTGATTTTAGAAAAAATCAATTCTTAGTTGTATATTTTGGAAATCATTTTTTGAATTAGTCTAAAATGTTAGAATTAACCAGTGCATGAAAATCAATGTTTTCACCTCTTGTAGGTGTATGGTCTCTCTTAATATTCAGTCTTCATATATAACTGCAATTGTTTATTTCTTCTCCAGGTGAACAACGAGCTGCTCAACCTGCCCGTCACCCTCGATGAAGGACAGGTGTCTGTGTACAAGAGTGGCTGGTCTGCTGTAGTCACCACAACCTTTGGCCTCAAAGTGTCCTTCAACTGGAACAGCGCTGTGTATGTGACACTTCCAAGCAACTACATGGGCGCCGTTTGTGGCCTCTGCGGCAACTACAACGGCAAACCCCAGGACGACCTGATTCCAAAGAATGGTGACAAACCTGTCTCGCCAGCCAAGTTTGGCGTTAGTTGGCGAGTGGCAGAGATCCCAGGCTGCGTGGAGGGCTGTAAAGGGGTGTGTCCTGATTGTGATATTACCCAGAAGGTTCAATATGAAAAAAATGATTTCTGCGGGTTGATTAGAGATCCCAAAGGGCCGTTCCGTGACTGCCATGCCAAGGTGGACCCAGCTGGCTTCTTTGAAGACTGTGTTTATGATGTTTGCTTGTATAAGGGCAGAAAGGATGTGCTGTGTCAGTCGATTACATCATACACATCTGCCTGCCAAGCTGAGGGGGCCAAGGTATACAGCTGGAGGACCAGTCAGTTCTGTGGTGAGAGCTGCATTCATTTCAATAAGAAAGGCCAAGTGAGAATCCTTTACTGTAGCAGTGGAGGAAGTACAACCATAATTAGCATCACTTTGTAATCACAATCATTAGTTAATGGACCATTTATTGCTAATTAACCTTTAACTATTTTATTGTAAACAAACATGAAATAATACGTTTTACTATTATGTTGAATAACATATTACAGCATTACGAATCATTTGTAATGTATGTATATAAAACTGATAATTTCATTGTGGAGTAAAATAACTATAGGCTAAAGTTTAATTAATGATCAATTTACCATTTATTGGTAATGGTTATTATAAAGTGTTATACTTATTAAGTATAATGTCTGTTTCTTTCTATTCTGATAGTCTTTGTTGCTATGCCTCCATTAGGAATCTGCACTCTCCATTAAAATGTATGGAGCGTATAAAAAACATTCACATTGTCTTCTCTTATATCCCTTGGGTTCAGCGGTGAAATGTTCGGTCCACAGCCACTATGACATTTGTGCAACCAGCTGTCCTGCCACTTGCCAGACTCTGACCCCTCCTCAAGGCTGCCAAGCTCAGTGTGACGAGGGCTGCGCCTGTGACGACGGCTACATCCTCAGTGGAGATCACTGCGTTCCCTTCGAACAATGCGGCTGCGTCCATAATGACCGCTACTATCGTGTCGGCCAAGTGTTTTATCCCAACGGGAAATGCCAAGAGGAGTGCAAGTGTACACAGGATGGAGAGGTGATGAATTTTAAAGGGGATAACTTGAATTATATGATAATGATAAGCAAGAAGTTGAAGGATGGAAATGAATTTGTATGTTTAATATGCTTGTTACGCAACTGTTTTCTCAGGTTGTGTGCAAGAAGTTCACATGCGGCCCTAATGAGAAGTGTAAGGTGGAGGACGGTGTCCAAAAATGTCATCCAGTTGGAAAGGGGGTGTGCCACGCCTCTGGAGACCCTCATTACCGCTCCTTTGATGGGCGCACATTTGACTTCCAGGGCACCTGCACATACACACTCTCCAAGAGCTGTGGGCTGGAAGGCAGCCACCTGGTGGCCTTTTCGGTTCAGGTGGAGAACGTGAAGTGGAACCAGATGATGAACAACAAAGTGGTGTCTGTCACCAAGCTGGTCGCTGTGGAGGTCTACGGCTTTACTCTCATCATGAGGAACAACATGTTTGGAGTTCTGGTGAGTGGCAGCGCTTGTTTGTGTTATTTTGTGAAGGTTTGATGAGGGATGTAGTACATCAGTGGTTATGTTTATATAAGAGTTGTGTCTTTTCTCTTAGGTAAATGGAGTGTTTAACTACCTTCCTGTGAATCTCAATGATGGAGAAGTGGAGGTGTTTCAAGAGGGACTTCACTATGTAATTAGAACCAATTTTGGACTCAGAGTCACTTACGACCTGATCTATCATGTGACAGTCACAGTACCTGGAAATTATCGCGGCAAAGTCTGTGGCCTGTGTGGTAATTTCAACGGCGATCAAAAAGACGACTTCCAAATGCCCAACCGTCAGCTCGCCAACAATGTGAATGTGTTTGGAAAATCATGGAAGGTCACAATCCCTAATGTGGTGTGTGAGAATGGCTGTGAGGGGAATAACTGTCCGATATGTGACCCAGCTCGCAAGGCTGTGTTTTCAAAGTCCACTTACTGCGGCATTGTTACAGCCCCCAACGGTCCTTTTGCAGCCTGCCACAGTAAACTGAACCCACAGCCGTACTTTGCTGACTGTGTGTTTGATGTGTGCGCTTCCAACGGAGATGGGAAGGTGCTGTGTAACAGCATAGCAGCCTATGCCTTCAACTGTCATATGGCAGGAGTGGACGTCAAAAACTGGAGGACAGCTTCATTTTGTCGTAAGTGACTAACAGCAATTAACGTGTTTGGTTTCCTACAAATCAACCTCTTGATCTTGTCTTCCGTCAAGCAGCTTCAGGGAGTTTTTCCTCTCTCCATATTTTACCTAATGTAGTCATATTTTTATTTTTCTGCTTAGTACAAACTATTTATTTATGCTGAATTTTAAAAGACAAGTCAAATAAAGTCATTTGATAAAACATCACTGTTTTAAATTTTTCGATTTTAGGATTTTTACTGATGAAAACCCCCATGACACATGATCCATTGAACCTTAAGATACTTGAAAATCCATCATCAATAATTTTCTATTCTCACAGTTTCTGGTCTTTGATTAATGTTAATAATTCTGGCAATTTCATTATTGAATTATGCTTTTCAAAACCTGCTGGCTGTTTGCAGGATTCAGAGGGTCAATTCATTATTGAACCTTTAATGAAAAGGTTTTCTCTAACCTCTGTTCCCTTTCTTGTGATCATTCCATCAGCCATGAAATGTCCAGCCCACAGCCACTATGAGGTGTGTGCAGACGCCTGCTCTGCATCCTGTGCAGGCCTCACAGAGATCGTCCAGTGCTCCACCAGCTGTACTGAAGGCTGTGAATGTGATGCCGGTTTCCTATTCAACGGACACGCGTGTGTTCAAGAGACTGAATGTGGCTGCTATGACAATGGAAGAACATACAAGGTACAATTACACCACAAAAAAAGCTATTGCCAGACAGATGCCAGCTTTTTCGTGCGGAAATGGCTCAGGCAGATACTCATTGTAACATTCATGCTGAGATGGCAATTAAGTTCCCCTTCACAGTACTGGACATGAGCCAATCTGATTTTAGATATGTGTGCTAAGGATTTCTCCTGAGACTTAATTAGCAGATTGCCTAAATTTGTGGGGGGGGTTATAAGATGGAATAAGAATGAGATATTGTTGACTGCTTTATAACCTCTCCTATCTTCTGCCTATCATTTCTCCCTGCTCCATGTCTCCAGCCTGGTGAAGTTGTATATGAGGATGACTGCAACACAAAGTGCTCCTGCAATCCAGAGAAAGGCCTCATCTGTGAAAAGCATTCCTGTCCTAAAACTACAAAATGCATGGTCAAGAAAGGAATCAGGGCATGCTACAACACAGGCAAGACACACATCTGTATAACTGTAATAACTGGGCTTAAATAATTAGCTAAGTAAATAAATGAAAAGTATATATCTTTATTTTGAGTTAAAATGCAATTTTCCTATCAATTTCCCTTTATTTATCTTTTGCAGATCCCTGCAAAGATGCAAAGTGTCGGGTCAAAGAGAAGTGCCGTGTTGAAAAGGGTGAAGCTGTGTGCGTCCCTGATTACACAGGCAAATGCTGGGCCTGGGGCGACCCCCACTACCACACATTTGATGGTTACAACTTTAACTTCCAGGGCACCTGCAAGTATGTCATCTCAAAGACCTGTGGTAACCTGGATGGTCTCGTGCCATTCTCAGTCACTGAGAGGAATGATAACCGTGGAAACACAGCGGTTTCTTACGTCAGGGAGGTTGATGTGTCTGTGTTTGGGTACACCATCACCATCCGCAAGAACCAAGTTGGTCGAGTCACGGTAAGATTTTAGTTTCTTGTATGATCTGTTTGACCTATCACGTTTCATTTATATTATTTGTTTATATTTTTCTGATCCATTTTTTTCAGGTTAACGGGGAGCTGCTGAATCTTCCTGTACACTTGGTTCAGGATGGAGGTGAAGGTGTGGTTTCGCTGTTTCAGCGTGGTCACATTGCAGTGTTGGAGACAAACTTTGGCCTGGTCGTCACCTATGACTGGAACTGGGAGCTGGTCATCAAGCTGCCCAGCAGCTACTATGGCAAAGTCTGTGGTCTGTGTGGAAACTTCAACGGTAACAACCGTGATGAGCTCCAGAATCCAGCTGGCCAGGCTGTCTCATCAGTGGTAGAGTGGGGAAAGAGCTGGCAGACACCTGACCAAGACAAGGATCATCCTTGCTGGGACACGTGTAAGAAAAACTGTCCTACCTGTGACGGTAACGACCAAAAGCTCTATGAGACTGAAGCTTTCTGTGGAGGCCTCGTAGCCAAAGCCAATAATCTCTTCAAGAAATGCCATGAAAAATTGGACCCCCAGGCCTTCATGAACAACTGTGTTTATGATATGTGTTTAAATAAGGGAGACAAAAAGATGCTGTGCCAGGCGTTGGCCTCCTATAGTCAGCAGTGTCGCGATGAAGGAATAATAATCAAAGGCTGGAGGAAAAAGTTTGGCTGCCGTGAGTATTTATGAAATCTCATTTTCTCATTGTAGCAAAATAATTCTATCCGTAATTTATATACAAGTATACTGTTTTTCAATTTTTGTTTATGTATTTTCTACTTTAGATGGCAAGGGACTGTTTAAAGATTGTACTGCTTTGGATTGGGGCAACAGCAAACTGTATTTTAACCACACAAATAAGCCCCCACATAAAAAACAAGTTTAAAATCAGTTTAAAGATACGCATTATTTGAAATATTTGCAGTGCTTCACATTGCTACCAGCAATCCTTGTTAAAGTCCCTGTAAGGCGAGATGAAGCCATCCTATGCCACCAGATTCCAACAACTCCTATGTTCTTTAGGTTAATTTCCTTTTTTCCATGGGGCCTGGTGAGCTGGTCTGTTTCTCCCAGGAACTTAAACATGTTGTCTCACAGCAAGCTAAAGTGTAGAGAATATGCTAAATTTAAGATACAATTTTTGGGGGCTAGTTAAAATAAATTGCGCTGCTGCCCCTGTCTAAACCATTCATTGTTTAGCTTCCATGTCAGTACTCCTGTCTGTTTCTACACACTGTTTTCTATTTCTATCCAGCAATGAGCTGTCAGCGTCACAGCCACTATGAAGAGTGTGCCAGCCCATGCCAGCCATCCTGCCCATTCCCTGAGCAAAAGAAGACCTGCAGCGGTACCTGTGTGGAGACCTGTGTGTGTGATAGGGGTTATGTCCTCAGCGCTGGCGTCTGTGTGCCTGCTAAAACATGTGGTTGCACCTATCAGGGCCGCTACTACAAGCCAGGCCAGCACTTTTGGGCTGATGAGACTTGCGGCCGCCTCTGCGAGTGTGACACGACCCTAGGCATGGTGACATGCCGCGAGGCTTCCTGCACTGCCAAGGAGGCGTGCACCTTAGTGGATGGGGAGCGCGCCTGCCGACCCATCAGTCACGCCACATGCACAGCCTCAGGTGACCCGCACTACCGCAGTTTCGATGGCCGCAGGTTTGACTTCCAGGGCACATGTGAATATCAGCTGGTGGGACTGTGCTCGAAGCAGCCTGGGCTTGTGCCGTTCAAGGTGACTGTGCAGAACGACCACCGGGGAAGCAAGGCCGTGTCCTACACAAGGACTGTCACATTTTCCATATATGGCGTCACCCTCACCATAAGCAGAGAATACCCCTACAAGGTGCTGGTAAGTATGGGTGGGGAGGTATGGATCTAGTGAAGCATATTGCTGATTTAATAGAAGATTTCTTGTTGACACTTGTTTTTATGTGTTTTCTTGTTTCATTAAAAAGAAATAGAACAAATCCTAGTTACAGTATTAAAAATAAAAACATGACAGATACTCTGAGCCTCATTCAAATGAGTGGATGATAATGCCTTCTGTCATTGTGCTAATTCTGACATTCCCTCATGCTCCTCTGCATATATATATTTAATTGCATATTAAAATTTTGATCCAGGCAGACTTAATTAAACCAAGATTTAACTGCACATTAGAATGGATTAGCGAGGACCGCAGAATTATTAAATCTATAATCTCCTAAAAATATTTCTCCCCCACTCCCTCCTTTGCTTCCCGCTCTTCAGCTCAATGGGCAGCTCGCTTCGTTACCGCTGGATTACAATAATGAGCTGGTCGTGTTTCTCAGCGGCTGGACAGCTGTAGCGGAGACAGTCGCTGGTATCACCGTGACCTTTGACTGGCGGAGCACGGTGAGCGTTACCCTGCCCAGCAACTACCAGGACGCCGTCTGCGGCCTGTGCGGCAACTACAATGGCAAAGCTCAGGATGACCTGACCATGCGGAACGGCCAGATTGCCCCAAATGGAAACAAGCTGGGGGAGAGCTGGCAGGTGGCCCTCGTACCAGGCTGCTCATCAGTCTGCCAGGGGGCATGGTGCCAGGCCTGTTCAGACTCCCAGAGGAAAGTGTACCAAGCCCAGAAGTACTGTGGCATTATCGCTGACAAAGCGGGGCCTTTCAGAGATTGTCACAGTCGTGTGGACCCTGCTCCTTACCTGGAGAACTGTGTGTATGACGCTTGTCAGTATCATGGTCACCATGGATCAGTCTGTGATGCAGTGGGAGTTTATGTCTCTGCCTGTCAGAGCGAAGGAATCACCATCCGGTCCTGGAGAACAGACACCTTCTGTCGTGAGTTTAAGATCTGATTTTAATATTTATCATATTTCAAAACATGTCTTTTGTCATTAACCTAACCTCATCTCTCCCTCCTCTTATTGTATCCTACAGCAATGGTGTGTCCGGCGAACAGCCATTACACCCTGTGTGCCACGGGTTGTCCAGCCACCTGTGCAAGCTTAACCTACTTTGCCACCTGCCGGAGGACCTGTGCAGAGGGCTGTGAGTGTGACGAAGGCTACCTGCTGAGCGGAGATACCTGCGTGCCAGTGAGAGATTGTGGCTGCTCCTACGACGGACGCTACTACAGGAGAGGAGACGTGTTCTACCCTGAAACAGAGTGTGTAGAGCAATGCGTCTGTGGAGAGACTGGTGCGGTGTCCTGCCAAAAGGCAAAGTGCCGTGCAGGGGAGATCTGCAAGCTTGTAAACGGCGTGAAAGGCTGCCACCCTGAGGGGCAAGGAAAGTGCGTGGCTTCTGGTGATCCTCATTACATTTCCTTTGATGGACGGAGGTTTGATTTCCAGGGTACCTGTGTCTATGTGTTGGCCAAGGTTTGTAATGATGACAATGGCCAGCTGACGCCATTCAGTGTAACTCAGGGGAATGAGAAGTATGGAAATGGAAAAGTGGCTGTTACCAAGTCTGTTGCAGTGGCAGTCTACGGTTATGTCATTTACATCCAGCAGAAAGTGCCATGGAAAGTCATTGTGAGTTCAAAAAGTGACTTTAAAACAGACATGTTACGCGTTACATTTTGCATGTTTATTTAACTCCTCTTCCTCTTCTGTGCAGGTGGATGATGAAATGTTAAACCTTCCTCTCTCCCTTGACAATGGGCGTCTCAGAGTCACACAGGAAGGTCGCAACGTAGTTGTCCGCACAGACTTTGGACTGACGGTCCTATATGACACGGTATATTATGTTGAGGTGATTGTGCCTTCTACATACCAAGGAAAAATGTGCGGCCTTTGTGGCAACTACAACAAGAACGGCGGCGACGACTTCATTCTTCCCGGTGGCAGAAAAACAAACAACGTCGATGAATTCGGGAAGGCTTGGGTGGTGGACATGCCTGGTAATGTGTGTGGTGGCTGTGGAGGCCAGTGTCCAGTGTGTGAGCAGGCCAAGGCCACCTTGTATGGAAAAGCTGACTCCTGTGGCATCATGAGTGCACCAAATGGGCCTTTCAAAGCCTGCCACAGTAAAATCGACCCAGCAGCATATGTGGCTCATTGCGTGTTTGATGTTTGTGCTGTGGGTGGCAACAAAGATACTCTATGTAACAGCGTCCAGGCCTACGCCTTAGCGTGCCAGAGTGAAGGAGTAAAAATTCAGCCATGGAGGAGCAAATCCTTCTGCCGTGAGTAACACTCAACAGTATTTTAGCTGAAGAATTGTGGAAATGTTTTGATGTTTTACATTTCAAGTGCACATCCAAAGTCTTACAAATGTCTCTTCCCCTTTTAGCTGCTTCCTGCCCTGCACACAGTCACTATGAGGTGTGTGCCGACACCTGTGGTGGGACCTGTGCCAGCTTTATTTACCCATTCACTTGTTCTGAAAGCTGTTTTGAAGGATGCCAGTGTGATGCAGGCTTTGTTTTCGATGGCATCCAATGTGTTCCCTTGGACAACTGTGGCTGTGTGCACAATGGAAGATATCTGACGGTAAAACTGTACTGAGATTTGACTTTGTTGTCATACACGGTAACTGTGCCTCAACTAAAAGTTAGTAACGAAAAATAAAATAATTTTATTTATTCTTGTCATAGCATTAACACATGAATACTGATGTGAAACATTCCACTCACCAACCCAGAAGATAATATTATGCATGTTTCCAGGTGGGCCAAGCAGTGGTGGACAAAGCCTGTACGTCTAAGTGTGTGTGCCACGCCTCTGGGTTGGTGAGCTGCGAGAAGCTTTCCTGTGCCAGCGGGGAGGTTTGTGGTGTCAGAGATGGCGTCAGAGGTTGCCACGTCAAACGGGGCCAGTGTGGTGTCAGCCACGCTGGCCACCTCACCTCCTTCGATGGCATGTCTGGAGCTATAGGAGCTCAAGGGGCATTTGAAGTTGCGTCTCTGTGCGACGAGGCTGCCAAGCTGTGGTTCCGCGTGGTTGTGGACGTCAGGGTTTGTAGCAAAGGTGCATCTCGCTCTGTTGCTACAGTGCATGTGTTCTTCAAGGAAACAGTCGTCTCGGTGAACAGCCAACATGCTACCTGGGTGAGGATAGCCAAAAGGGATAAAGGTTTAAAGCACAGTTCACCCCAATTTTCTCTTATCTGGAGTGCTGTTATCAATGTAGATTGTTCTGGTGAGTTGCTGACCCTTGAAGCCTGGGAGCCAGACGTCTACTGAGCTTATGTTTTATTTCCTCTGTTAGATTCATCTGGTTCCTTCCCTGTTCAGAATGATGTTGACACTGACATAATTTAAAACCATTTACTCAAGATAATTCACAGACATGAGCAGTTTCTTACCAGAATAAATGTCTATTTTTGAACACTTTGATTTTTTTTTTTTTTTTTCAAACACATTGACTAAACTCAAACAAATACAACCTAGACTGATAACAGCACTGCAGGCAAGAGGAAACATATGAAATGTTGATTTGGGTTTGAGCTGCTGCTTGTGAAAATAGTATTTTTGAATCTCTTTTTAATCGCAATTTTACCCAATTCATCCTCATTCTCCATGTCATTCAGGTAAATGGCAGGAAAGTGTCTCTTCCCAGCAAAGTGACAGATGAAATATCTGTCCAAATCTCAGAGAAGACCGTGATCATCGAGAGGGCGTCTGCTGTGCGGGTCACCTACTCAATTTCCCAGGAGGTCACCGTCATTATTGACAGTAGCCTGTCCGGTAAAATGTGCGGCGCCTGTGGCAACTACAATAACAACTCCAAAGATGACATGAGGACTGCAGATGGGAAAATCACCACTGATGTGTCCGTGGTTGTTGGTTCCTGGAGCGCCGGGGACTTTTCTAGATGGTGAGTATTGAAAAAGCACACTGTGACATTACCGGTGTGTGAATGTAACAGGCACGGATACTTTGCTGCATCTGCTGCTATGATAATGATATTCATTTCATGCTCTCATCACATTGTTCCCCAACTCACCGATTAATTGTTTTAATAACATAACTTTGCCTCCACATTAACGCTTTTAACCTTCAATTCCAGTCAGAGTGGACGTTTTTAATCTTGAACTCTATCTTGCCCTTTATTATGCAAACAGCAAACTTAATTTGACCACTGAAATAATCAAGTACAGATCAGTGAGAGAAGGTACGGTGCTATGACCATTCAACCGCTTATTCTCTTAACAGCAAGAACTAAACAAGGACTCCACAGAGCCCTTTTAAAGGAATGAGAGTGTGGTTTTTAATTGCATTTGGTCCAATTTAATTAAGAAATGCCAGAGAAACCCCTATGGTAATTACTGATTAAAAAGCAGGTGAAGCTGACAGGCATGGCCATCAAAAGCTACCAAGCTTGCAATCCAATCACTGCTTGTCATCCAAGGACACTTAAGACTCATCTGGGTGCAATATTAATTTGAGCCCTCATCTTTAGTTCTGTGTTCTAGCCTTAAGTCAGTCCCGTAGAGAATAGAGTTTTGTGCATCCTGCTTCCTCTCTTCATTCAACATCTTTTTGCAGGCATTTTCTCATTACCAGACTCTAAACACACACACACAAAACTGCCCCAAGAATCAGTGCTGCTGCTGCGGTGTGTTTGCATATGCCTTTAGAAATACAATTTTCAAAAGTGTTGCTTGTAATCTCTGTTGTGCCCGAGTGAACATGACTTTACTTTGCTCCAATGCCCTTTGACTGCAATTTTTCTTTTTCATTTCAGTGGCCTGTAGAGATGTTGGTTCTGTGGTGATAGAAAGCATCTGGCATACAGGTAAAACCTGAAGCGCTTTCCTTTCAGAACCATGAGCTGATGTTTCCCCCTGAATGAAATGGCTGTAGAATGTGGCTCACGTCCCTGCTTTTCTCCCCCATGAAACAGGAAGAAGAATGTGAAGTCTTTGGGTGAAGGTTTTTTTTTGTTTACAGCCAGTCTTACTCATCTTCATACTTCAATACTTCCTTTAAATTCCTGAAATGTGTTCTGGTTGTTTACTAGCCAGCTAGTCCTCTATTGTTCACTTTGGTGTGGGAGCACAATCAAGCTCTGTATTGACCAACATCCCCATCTAGTGGAAAAGGGCATTACAGCATATTTTTCCTACTGAACAACCAAGCGCCTTATACCTGTCTTATTATACTGTAGGCTACTAACCTAGTTTAAAATATTATGTAAAAATATGTTCCCCTTACTGTCCTAACTAATAAATACTTTGTCATTACACTGTGCACGTTGTTTGTTATTCCTGAGAATTTTACATCTATAAGACCTGTAGAGCTTTTTCTGTATACCAGACTAAATTAAAAATGCATGACTCTAAGGGGGATGGGCATCTAGCACAGCCGGTGAAAGAAAAAGCTTATGGAAACTTGATGTTTCAATAAGAAAGCTATTCACCCTAAAGGTCCCTGGTGCAGGAGAGAAAAAGAAAATACAAGTACCAAAATTTACCTATGTCAATTTATTTAAGTGCCGCCATTTAGTACAATTTCAAATTAATTTCCTTTTGAGTATTGACATTTATTGCATATTTGTCCATCCACTTTATCTCGGAGGTAAATTTGTACTTTTTATATGCCTGTGACATTAATAACAATATTGATTTTCTACCATTGGTGTCTCATTCTTGTCTGTGTTAGATGTAAATAGCTCTTTGAACAGCTGTACTGGCTTTATAATGCTGTTGTATTATATCAGTGGCATTCAATGTGATTGAAATTACTATCACAAATTATTTCTGGGATAAATATATCTTCAAACCAAAGGTTAATATCAGAGACCCTTGGAGAACTTTCGATACATTCAATATAGTTTTCTTCCCTTTTCATGCCAGTGAAAAGTGTACTGTATATGTACTGTATCTCCATGTATGATGACTTTGAATTTAAATGTTTTTAATAGAATAAAGTGTTTCTATGGGCAGTAGTAGATCATATCAACTCAACAGTAAACATCTTGCAACCGGGTATTTCCCCAGTGTGGTATTTGTACTTTTGTTGAAGTAAAAAACTTATTTAGTGGATAGATATATAGATAACACCCTGGATATTACAGTGTGACTTCACCAGATTGAGACAGCACTGCCATCAGAGCTTTAGTCTGCCCAGCTCTGTATTTGCTGCTAATGGAGGGGGGAATCTGGCAGCTTGGTGTGGAGAGACCTTGGGGAGACAGTTTTCATATAGCTGAGAGAAAACTTTATCTCTCTGACAGACTGCACTGGCCATGAAAGCGCACTAGTGTTTATGCTTTCACTTCACTGCACTGAGCTTCTCTCTAAAGCCTGTAAATTACACCACAGCGCAACAAGCCCACTGCTTGATGCTGCCTGTGTCTCTTCTATTCGGCTGTGGGGGGAAATGAGCGTGATTTACAGTTCATTATGAAATCATGTTTTACTATCAATGCTGGCACCAAAGCGCATGGGGAGTAATCTGTCTGCTCTGTAGCAGTGCACTGTAGCTCTCTCTGTGCTGTTTACCTCGGCTCAGGGGAGCTCAGGGTAGTTTAAGGAGGAACTCCTGTGGCTGAGCACCCCGCCCCCCTTCTCCATCTCCTCCTCTCACTCTCTCTCGATCCTAAGGCAAGACCGAAGGAGGAACAGAGCTTTTACTTGGTGCAACCGAGTTCTACTGAGAAGTCTCCACTGAGTAATTTCTTTTTAATCACCGCTTTTCATTTTATTTGCTAGCTATAGGAGACGGGTTTGCACATCACACTCTTAGCTGAAGTGGAAAACTTTTCTAGCAAAGTTCGGCTCACTGGGCGGAGAGAAAGTAACTCACAGTAGAGTCACAGCAGGCGCATTCACGGTAAGTTTATTTAAATCCTAATGTATGCTCTGAAATGAATGCATTTACTGTCAACATCACTGTGGCTACAAATCTGAACTTAAATTTGACTTTCAAAAGACACTTCTGTGCTCATAGCTTTTTAGCTTTGGAGATGTTTTCCTTTTCTTTTTGTTTTAGCCGGGTTTCCCGGACACGATTTCCAACCACCAACTTCCAGCTCAAAAAACAACCCACGTGACCTTTTTACCTCCATCAAGCCACCGCTCGCGCTCCCCAGACAAATGTGAATCCACAAGTCAGACTTTATCTGTCGCGCTGTATATTTCAATATTTTAGCCTTTTTTGATTGTATCACTGTTGTTTTTCATTTAGTTGGCGCGCTGGTATCCTGCCTGCAAATGCCACGCCATCTGAGAAGTTTAATGGAGTTCTGTGTCACACTTTTACACTGAGCGCTGCCAGAAACTCCGCAGCCAACAATTTAGAAAATGTTCTGCAATCTTTATCGCGTTAATTGGCGAGAACGGCAACGTGAACTCGAGAAGCAGCCTCTATTTAAAAACTGGCTCTTGTATTCTGCAGCAATTATCCAGTCCCAAGTTTTAATTATCAAAAAGTGTCTCCCTCTAAAGAGCTGAAATATATTTAAAGTGCGAATGCACTCATATGGGCATGCCTGTAATGTAAGCAACTCCCTTTTTTAATTACAAACTGTCCATGTTAATCCCACTTTATTATAATCCATGGTAATTAATTTCTAAAGTGTTTCTTTTATGGGCGTCTTCTCTGTCTCCCAATTCTCTTCCTCTACATCACTGAAAAAGGCTAACAAACAAGATTATTGGATTGGTTCTTGTAGGAATAACTCACCCTGTATTTGTTTGATTAAACCTGATTGGCAGCCCTTTGTTGTTAATCCTGCTCCCGGGGTTGAAGTGTTCATTTCTCTCCACTTCAGCTCCATGTTCACACCCCCACTCTAGTCATGCATGAATCCCCAGCAGTGCTCAGGGCCAGGGAGGGAAACCTTGGCTGTGCTAACGCAGGCTTTGATCTTTGCAATGCAAAACATTTTATTCCATGGCTTAGATATTTTTTATGTGTAACTGTGAAGCTAAAGCTGTGTGTACCTGCATTTCTTTTTGTTGTGATGCCTTGGGATTTCATTGGTATAATGTGGCGGTGAAGTGAACAAAACAACCAACTGTATCCTCTTTGGACACGTAGCGTCCTGAACTGTTGCGTCCAATCGTGGAGTAGCAGTCTGGTTGTGGAGCCGTAGGGTGTAAACGAACGGGTGTAAGGGAATCTGGAAGAATGTTCCTGATCATATATAGGCAGAAAAACAGCCCCAGGGGGTTCAGGCTACAACTGTAAACTAGATGACCAAGCAAAAACAGACCCTAACCCACTGACCAAATATCAAGTGCAACTCAACACCAGCCTTGCCTTGCACCCCTCAACTGCCAAGTCTGTGTGCTGAGGTGCAGAGCCTGAAATAGTCCCATGTCTCCGAGTCAGGAGGCACATTTATTATGATACATATCCTGATAACCTACTTATATGTCACAAAGATGGAGCTTTGTGTCCCTCCCAGGAATGGTGTCTTTGCTTGAAGCAATCCAACAGCATCCAATCAGGTTGCAAGAGAGAACAAGTAAGAGTACATACAAAATGTTTAATTTTTAAAATTAATATTGCCTTGATCTGTATTTACATAAGTGTTACATGTAAAGAGTGCTTGGGACTTGAGTGCAAAGACTTGAGACTTCCTTCTGCTGAAACAATATCATCCGAAATTAACATTTATTGCAAATAAACAAGTTCTCCTACATCTGACCCCTTGCTGTTTGGGAAAACCACAAGTCACTGAGCCGTTTCAGAGTGGAGTAGCTAAAGAACAGGCATCTCGCTGTTCTCAACAAGGACATTTAAGCTGCTGAGTTATTTTCGGTCAAATGCGAGTGACAAAGTTTATCTGTAAATCATATGCAAAAAGCCCCAACTTCCTGTCTCCCCGGCATATTACCCTCATAGAAAAACAGCCGTTACCCCAAAGTGTGAGCCCATTGCCTGTACATAATGAGAGAACAACACTTATCACTTCCCTCGTCTGTTTTTCTGTCTGTTTCCTATCAGCAGGTACTATGGATCTTGTGGTGCTGGTGGCGTTCAGCTCCTGGCTGGCTCCTGCACTCGGTGAGCAGCCGTTGAACATTTACATTGTTTTCCTCTTTGAAACCAACCTGTGGGAGAGTTTTAGATGCTTCCCCTTTCTGTAGCTTTGGTTGTGTTATTAAGTTCCCCCAGACTAAAGTGGCCAATATGTCTGAATAAACAGGATCAGCGTTTGGCAGGGAGGTGTTTGGTAAGTTTCCTGCATCAGAGTGGGAACTGGCTTTGCATGGCCACTTGATTTACCTCTCTCTCTCTCTTTTTTGTTTCTGCAGCCTTCATTTTGGGGATGCTGCTTTTGTATATTAAATGTTTTGGCTTATTGTTAGCACTGCCGTGATGCTGTTTTCAGTATAATTCCCATGTAATATTTTCCATCTTTATACCATTGTTCCGCTGTGAAAAAAGGCAGTGTCAAAATAGTGTAAATGTTTCCTTACACTTCACTTTAAATAATCATGTATTCACTCTGCTGCCAAGTTTTCCATTGTTAATTCAGGTCCTGGTCTTTGGTTCGTTTCTCTGTGCGCCCTGCATGCCATCAGTTGAGCTTGATGTTAAGCAGATTTGCCTACAGTGGGTTTTTTTTTTAACTCTCCTTTGACTCTCAGGTCTGTTAGAGTCCGACCTCATTTCAAAGGCTCGTCAGCAGCAATATGATAAAATGTGTTTTTGCTTCATGGAAAAAGGAACTGGCATTCATATTTGCTGCCTGATAATGGGGTCAAAGTTAACTTGAGCACTCCATCGTTACAGTACAGTAAATGAACATGGAATGTAATAAATATTATTCAGTATTGATCCTGTGTCATATCCACTTATAACACCATGTCAGACTTTAGATCATGCACATTACATTGTTCTTTTACTGGATGTCAGCATCTAAAGAAAACAGAGCTGTTGGTATGAGTTGCGATAGGGAAACTTACTCTTAAAGTCTTCTGTTATTATTATAATTTTGCTGCATTCAACATCAGTTGTCGAAGTTTATACCAAAGCACAACTGCTAACTCTGGCTGACATTTAAAATGCTGCTCACTGACTGCTGAACAATTTAATGAGAGCTTTAAAAAGAATAACACATTAATGATGTGAAATGTTGCCTCGCTCAAGTAGAAAAGAATTTATGTAACCTTCGATGTGTTACTCCAAGGTTAAATAGTTCTCGCTCAAAACGCTGCTGTTCAGATTCACAATGTCTGCTTTGTGTCTTTATAATTATACCAAGGAAAGCTGTCATTTTAATTACTTTGGTTGTTTTCTTGATGATCATAAGGTCTAAATTCTGACTTGTTACCAAGTGCAGTATGTGTTCTTGTGAGGTTTTTCATTTTCCTAACATGAATGAGGCCAACATGTGTTTCCACATGGGAGAAGAGATGTGAAAGGGGGCAGAGGTCTGTGTTTTGCCACATCAGGTCATGGTTATACAATTTATTTATAGTGTAATAAAGAGAAAACAGTTTTTCTGCATTTTGGTATTATAATATTTTTAAGGTTCAAGGTCCATCATAAAGCAGGTGTAGGTGTTTGGATACTGTATAGAAACGGGTCTAACATAAATACTGGGAAAGTATCAAAACACTGGATCCAGGGAGAAATTAGCACCATCCTTACTCAGAAACTGCGTCTTTAAACGAGCCATTTGGGATTGTGTAAGGTTGTGATGTCACAGCCGTACTATGTCTAGGTAGAAAGTGCTGCTGCAGTGCAATAACACATAATGACATTAACATTCATTCCCCAGCTGCAGTGATGGTGCAGAGGCACTAAAAGCAAGTCCCAAAAATACAGACCAATCAGAGCAGACTGGGTGTTTTGCAAATTGGGCATAAAGAGACAGTTGCTAAAAAAGAGCATTTCAGATAGGAGGGGTGAATACAGGTAAACTCAGACAGACAGTAAGATGAAAAATCATGACGAACCCTTAAATTCAAGTATAAACCGGAAAATGAACATCATATGTCCCCTTTAAGTTTGATACTAATGCTTCCTAGCTTGTCTGCAGAGTGCATTTGCCTCACTACCATGAATTGCACCCTTTGCTGACATGCACTTACACCCCCATGTGAACATCTCATAAAGACTAATGATTTTTTTTGCTTCCTTTTCACAGCCTCAGCAGCAGACGAGGACAAAGGTGGGTATTATTTGAACAGAAGCTTAGAAAAGTCAAATTAAGATAAGCTGCATACTCATTTTAGCTGGCATATAAATTGGCACGGGCACCAAACTGGCTAATGACTAGATGGATGACTGAGGCCCTAAAAGTGCTGAATAGCTGTCATATCATGAGTGCTCTCTGAAGTGTGTCAGTGGGTAAATCTGCTTCTCATTTGTTTCCTCTCTCTGTTCTCTCCTGCCAGACTATGACAGTGCTTTTCATTACGGTGAGTGTTCGGCAGATGAGCACGGCCTTTTAATGGCCAACCCCTCTACACAGGAAACATCTGAGAGGTCGGGACGAGTTTGCATTTTTCACTTGTTTTTCCAGAAGTGATGGAAAAATGTCACCCCGAGGCCAGGCCTCTGGAGAGCCCCCACTGTGAATACTTCTAATCCTGTCACCGTGTCGTAGGTCGGATTTTTTAGTCCATCTAAACCTCCAAAGTGCACCGCATGACTCAAAATCTGCATGCACACTTTAAAAATATCATGAATGCACTGGTTGTTAACTTTGAACTGATTTGGAAAATAGGCAGTTTTCAGCAGTGTTCTCCAAACCCATATCCTACGATTCCAGCCACAGTTCATGGCCTATTTGAGACCACTAAAGCTGTGGTTTCCTAGCCCTGGTTTTCTTTTATCTGTCTTGTATGTTTTTTATGAAGCTCTGGGTATTTTTCATTTCCTTTTGCCTTTCTTAGAATTAAACAACCTTTAGTCAAAGAATTGTTTACACCAGATGTCAAGTACTTTATTTTAAAGAGTCACAAGCCAAAAAGGTTTTAAGCCATTGGACTAAAGAATCGATGAAGCCTGCTGGCAGCTGAAAAACCAACATGAGAACATTTCCACTCTTTCTTTCTTCACTTGAACGAAAAACTTTGGTAAAGTCAATATTTAATTGCTCATTCTAATGCGGGCAGATATTTGCCATATTTCTTGTCAAGCGACTACAAAGAGCTGTCACTTGCTGTTGATTCAAGCTTTTACTGGCTAACTTAACAAGGCGCTGCTCCTTGGTTGGGAACATAGCAGAGATCCTCTCTGCTGTTAGACCAGAAACAGTGGATGATGTTAGCATTCATGTCATAAACAACAAGCAGCCCAGCACTCACTGCTGCCCTGGTTTTGCTGACATTGATGGAAACACAGACGTGCTATATTGCTTTTACACAATTGTATCCAGCCTTATTGGGAACAGCCAACTCCAGACTTAAAGTCAACCAACGTGTTTACAGCTTTGGTGACTGCAGCTCACAGGAATTTGCGGTGTCACATGACCATTAGGGGGCTGCAGAGCATTTCTGCAATGCTGCTCTTGAACCAAATTGTGGTAAAAGGCCGTAAGAGTGGGTTTGCTTTAATAGTACTTTTCTTCATTTCAGATTATGAGTCTCTGAGAATTGGTGGCCTGGTTTTCGCAGTGGCGCTGTTCCTCATGGGGATCGCCCTCATTGTCAGTAAGTGTTTGACCACGTTAAAAACATGCCAAAGGTGTTGTGCTGAATGTCAGTATCACCACACTGCGATCCCTGTGTGTGTGAGTTGACCTCGAAGTCTCCGGAAAACAAGCGGGCTTCTGTTTCACTCAGACGTCTGGAGGAGAGGCACACTGGTGCCTCTTGCACAATCTCAACACTCTACTGCTCCGTGCATCACAGTAATTTGCCCTTTATAGCTTATCCCTTTCCTTACTCACAGTGTCCTTCCAAGGTTCCCCCTCCTCACCTGCCAGCACATGCTGTCACTGCCAGTGGTAGTCCTGAAACCAAAACCAACCGATAAATAATTCAGTGGGACCCACACTTTCTGACTCTCTGCCTCTGATAGTGTGGTCACAGGGAAGGGCGTGGGTTAAACTAAATGGTAAAAACCAGGAGATGACAGTGTATATTTTGAATTCTCAAATTAGCTTGAAAAAGGTCAATCTGAATGTAAAGAAGGCCCCCAGAACTCTACCACTGACAAAAGTGGAGCCTGTTATCAGGAATAGGTTCCTGTCTTGTTTATTTCTGACTTTTTATTTTTTAATAAAACTCAAAAATGATAACCTAAGTTATAATTATTATAAATGTATATATAATCAAATCAATTATACATTAAAACCCAGCAACAACAAGTTTAAGCAGAATATATAGTATATACCCATTATTTTATTTATTTGAATACATAATCCATCCATTCAAAATATGATTATTTATGAGAGACACCAGTGACTTCACAAATTAAAAACTCCCAATATCTCTTCGTAACTATTTTTACTTACTCTTGTTCCAAATTATTTAGATTAGGACCCCAAAAAAAACAATAACCTTTTTTTTCCTGGAATTATTAAGTTTTAGTTGTGTTTTAGAATATAATCAGAAAAAAAACAAGAAGAAAAAAAGGTACTTGTCAAAGGTTTACAGTTTGTAATATGTTTTGTCAATATATAATTTCAAAAGATATAGATTGGGCCTTTGAGGTTTCAACACCACCAACTGGCTGCTTAAAATCAATCTGCACTTGTTAGTGTGACATTAAATGGAACCAGAGTCTTACAGGCAAATATTAAAACAGAACATAAAGAGAGCAAAGCCTTGAAGTTTAACATTCAGGATCTGAAATATTGCATTTTAAAGCTCATTGATATCAATAGGAGCCCTTTGGCGCCTCCCAGTGTCAAAGTGAGAGAACTATGGATGAGTGTTATCTTTCAAGATGATCCCAGCTTTATTCTTAGTGCTGGGAGTATGTAGGTCACCCAGATTTTTTTGCTGGTCACACCGACTTTTCTGGCAAGTACCAGATCAGACGACACTTAAGGAAGCTATATTATGTTACTGTTTTTATGAATACAGTCTCTGTCAAAGATTTGTACAATCTGCAATGTTTTAGAAGATTGAGCAGATGTTCATCTATATGATTATCAATGGTGCAGATAATTATTTCTGTCATTATTTCAACGTGACACTGCTGACGCGTGTACAGAGTCTGGCTGTGGGCCAAAACTGCTGCTTCATCAGTTAGGTAGAAGGGCCAAATAAGGCCTTGTGAACACAGTATTTGTAAAGGTAACAACTTGACTATTAATAATCTTGTAATTTGTTTACAAGTAGAACCATATGCAGCCTAATTAAGCCTTACAGGGCTCTGGACCATAGGCTGTTTGTAAAAGAAGTGGATGTAGCTGTAACTACAACCTGATTTATAAATTAAATAAACATCTTGGTTTATTGAGGGAGGCCTGGAAACTAATGATTAAGAATATAGACATGTTGTAAAAGAAAAAAAAGTCAGAAAATTACCCAAAGTAATTTCCCAAACAACTTTTGTAGAATCTGAGTTCTTCTTCGCAACCAGTGAATTCGCCCCCTGCTGGCCATTAGAAAGAATGCAGGTTAATACTTGTGTGTTTCACTTGTCTTAGCCACTTGCTCTGTACTCGTACTGTATCGATCAGAAATGGTTTCATTGAACACTGTTGGTGTTCAACAGCAAATGGAGATACTGAAGATGCTTTTTGAATCTTTTTTTGCCGTGGGATGTTTATTGGCAAACTGCAGTGGCTCTAATTCCATTACAAAAAAGGTTAAATCTCTTTTATAGACTTTCACATGATTTAAATGATGCTAGCTGGACCGTATTCAACATGCTGGCTGCTGTAGTTTTGGGCAAAGTGAAACAACAGAATTTTGCTGTGATTCAGATTGAATAAAATTCTTGTGCTCGAGCCAATAAGCTGCCAGCTTCTAAGGCCTCCCAAGGCTTGCTGCCCAGATGGGTTTATTGGCACAAGCTCAAGACTGTAATCACATATCTATCAAGGCCCAGAACAACCTTTTCCTCTTTTAGTAACCTGAGGGGGGTTATGGGGTTACCGCTGACTCCAATAGCCTCATGCATTCTTTTTGTAATGAATCAGCTTCATCCATACAGCGCCTTTCACACAAACAAGCGGCCCACAGTGCATCACAGAGCAAAACTAAAATAAGACTGACAGAAAAATAAAGAAATATTAAACAACAAAATCAAATCAAATAAATACAAGGGATAAAAAAGAAATGAATGCATATATTTGATTACATTTTTCAAACTATGGTTCATAACTACTTTTTAGTGATCTGTCTTGAACATGGAATGAAGGAAAATCTCATATTTTCATATATCTTATTTTTTCCCGGACATATAATGTTTTTTGTTTTTTGTCCTTTTCCCCTTAACAGCCCGGAAATGCTCCTGTTCGAAGAGCGACAAGTCCAGGTAAGTTCAATTGAGGTGAAACAGACCAGAACATGGCCTGTAAAGAATTTTATTTTCTCTTAAACAGGTAAAACATCTTTAGGCTTGATAATCTAACTGTTGATTTTCCTCTGGTCCAGGGCTCCTGATGCAGAAACAGGTGCTCCAAGGGGTAATTTTTTTTCTTTCCTCTATTATAATAACTAGAAATACAAAATGTCTAACAAGTAGATGTATATCATTTTAGTTATTTATTCCTATCTCAAATCTAAAATTCTCCACAGCTGGAAGAGCCTAATGAGCAGTGGCAATCTGGTGAGTAGAATCATCTGTGTTTATTTTCAACACGAGGAAGATTTTATCCAACAATCCCTGTTTTTCAGTTTCAGTGTCACAGACTGGCCCAAAGGTGGCAGCAAATACCTTGATCACAGCTGAAGACAATCTTTCCATGAACACAAGAAGCTTTCTTCAATTTCATAATGTTACTGTGCTCCTTTTGTTGTGTTTCTTTTTTTATTGTTTAATTGATGAATTATTGTTCCTAGATAATGTGCCAACTTTATACCGTAGCAGTGGTGTGATTTTCATTTGTATTTTTGTGTGAATTTCAGACGGATGCAAGAAATAATAAAAGAAATGTTTTGAAAAGATTAACTTCTGTCTTATGCATCTTTATTCCATTTTGTCTGCGGTTAGAAGTGGACCAGCGAGCAGCCCTCTACAGTGCTGCACTCTGCTTCTGCTGACTCTGCAGACACTTCAGTTACACATGCTGTAGTAACTACCAGCAGTGAGCATGTGAATGATTTATGTGCTGCATCGTGCAGCACTTGGAAAAGGTTCTGCTTAAAAAAAACAACAAAAAAACCCCACTTAATTTTGACTATCTCCCTGTTCAGTGCTGTTTTATTGGCAGATTTTCAACTGTAGTGAGTCTGGCAGCCTCTGCGAATGAAAAGCTGCATATGCAGGCTAGATTCTCCCTGGAGTTGCAGGAACGGACTGACTGCACTGCACAAAAGACAACACATGGGGTGGAAAGTGGTGCATGCAAGCAATGCTCCTATAGGTTATAGAGAGGGGTATATGTAAGAAGCTGGAGGGAATCTTGGAGGAACACATGCACAGAGATATTATAGTAACCGTCTTTTAATTGAACATATCTTCATTTTTTCACATGCAATAACATCACCAATGTATTCAAACACGCCCATTAAAACTGTCTGGTTCTCGGTGGATAATTATAAATCTAACAGTGTATTTAATAGTAACATATAGCTGTTGACTATTTATTCTAATTCTATGCTGCTGTGGTATCATAATACCCCCTGTAGTCCACAGCCTGGCAGATGCAGTGTTCCCCGCCACTATGGAGGAAATGCTTCACCTTGGCCAGCAGAGGGCCCCTGCTGAGCTTACAAAGAGGCTTCTGAAGCAGTTGTGCGTGCTGTCCTGTCCAGCTACCTCGTTTCAGATCCAACCTTTAACTGCAACCCAGCAACCTGCTAAATATCCAGGAAACGGAGCTCCTCTACATCTGCACAGTGCAGCCATGGCAACTACAGGTTTGTTTTTCTTCTTTTATGGTATTTCTTTATGGTGTGTCATACTTTAAACAGTTTTGAGCCCCTAGGAGTTAAAGAAATGTTTTATTTGGTTATTATACATGTGATCATTTTTGGAATTTTATTTGAATGATTTATGTAAATATGTTTATTTTCATACCTTTCTCTGTGTAGTTAATTAGCCTGCTGCATTGTTGCTTTAGTGCCAAGAGCCAATTTACTGCTGATGCATGGATCAGTGTTATAACAAAGGGAGTGCTTTAATAAACTCCCCACTGGGTGGAACAAATGCACAATAATTAAACATTCTGCACTTGTTTCTCTCAAACTGAGCTGCCTTTGAGGCGGAGAGAAAACAGTGGAAAGAAATACAAACTGCTAGCTCAGCCACTTGGGAGTGAGGGTTCAGCAACATGCAAGCCGCATTATTGACGCCCAGATTCTCTAACAATCTGGCACAGGCTGGAGCTGCTTATATTTGCAAAGTAAATCATTGTGTGGGAGAAGAAATCCTTGCATTAAAAATTAAACTGCAGTTATTTAAAGTGGTCTCTTAAACTCTAAGTTACCTTTCAAACACTTTTTTTTTTTTTACTATCCGAGCTCTCTTTTTTTTCTCGGCTGCTGTGCTGATATCCCTCTGCTGGATGCTGCTGCTGGCATGTAACCCACTTTTTTCATGGTGCATCTTATTCTGCTGAGCAAAGATGCTGCATTGAGCTCCTCTCAGTGGAAAAAAAAAATACTCCTGAGGAGTTGTGGAGCCAACCCTGCAGATCAGGACAGATTCTATACCTCGCTGTGTGAACACACACTTTTAGGGTTTGCTGCTGTCCATGTTGCTGAACTGAAAGCACACACACACACACACACCAATCTCCTGGTCTTATACTCAACAGAAACTGATATTGTGTTCTCTCTAACTGTCCTGGCTTTTCTTCTCTTTTTTTGCAGATACGATGTTTCCAGACCAAAGTGACTTTGATTACGGTAAGATTTACACTATCTACTTCTTCAGAAATCAAAAGCATCACATTAAACATATACAATTTTGTACAACAATGTGTTTAAAGTTCATCATACGTGCCATACATTTTGTCCCTTGTAGATTATGAGACATTGCGGACCACGGGGGTTGTCCTCGCTGTAGTCATGTTTGTTTCTGGCATTTTAATAGCCCTCAGTAAGTTTAGACTTCCTCTCACATATCACTTGAATACAGAGGCTTTATCTCATATCCATGCGCACCTTTACCTAATCTGTAACTAATCTATCATTCCCCAAACAGGTAAAAAATTCACAAAATGTGTAAAATCCTCATCCAAGTAAGAACTGTGCAAGGCTTAGTGGATGATCCGCCTGTGCATGGCCTGACACCCGACCAGTGTGGAAAAAAAAAATATCTTTCCAGTATTTTTCTTTGACATAAACTGAGTTTCCCACAGCTTTTCCTACCCCTGCCCTGGATGCCTCTTCTCTGAATCCCCCCTCCCTGTTCTGCATACACACTTCCAACACATTAAAGTGTTTCACTCAGAACCTCGCGTGACAAATCACGTGTGGGCAGTGCTTTGATGTTCTTTTATCGCAGTGCTTGCTGTTAAATGGATGCATCACACTCCTCATGTGTTGGCAGTGAGTGGGCAGTAGATGTTGATCAGATCGCATGCCGCTTGTATGGCAAGACAAGAAGAGACGAGAGGTGCTGTTTGAACGGGACAAAAATCTGCATACTGGTCCACGGTTACCCTCAGAATGCTGTGGCTTCAACTGTTTTTACAGCCTGATAATGAGCATTTAATCAGTAACAACTCGAATAAAGTTGCTGCCACAGTGTTCAAACTGTATTTAACATATTAACAGTCATATTAATGGATTAACCCTCCTGTTATGTTTGTTTCACGGGAATACTAATAATGTTTGAAAGTGTCAGGAATAAAAAAAAAAATCTTGATAAACTGATAAATTAAAATATTTATATATATATATATATATATATATATATTAATTCCATTTTAATCAGTAGTTAGTGTAATAGTGTTCTTTGCCTTGGTTCAATGAGTTCACTCGTTTTTCATAATAATTGCATGTTAAGATTTTTTTTTTTCTTGTTAACATATAAAATACAGTTTTACATGAAACTGAATTGTTTTGCATTTTTATTTTATTTTTTGTTTTTTTCCTTCTTTTTATGGAATTATGAAATTGAATCAGTTTTGTAGTGAAAAAAAAAACTATTCAACTATTTTATTTACTTAATTTGAAATGGGTCAATTTGACCCACAACATAAGAGGAGGGTTAAAACAATACAAATATTTGCTGATTTTCTTATTTCTGTTCACAGCTCCAGCTCATCCGGGACCCAAATTCCAAAGACAGAGGGTAGGTTTGCTTTTCTCTTCAGGGCTTTTTTCAACTAAAGTCAACTCTCACTTTCTGTCCTTAATTCTGTCTGATTTCTTTCCCTTTCTTTTCCAGTGCCTCCTCAAACTGTATAGAAAATGTAGCATATTCGTGAAAGGGAGGATGTTGTCACAGGAGCCACGCCAGCGAATACACACGCACACACCAGTTGTTT
>JAOWBC010001592.1:12411398-12425747 GCA_028566105.1 Hypoplectrus providencianus
TTGTTGTTGTTGTTGTTGTTGTTGTTGTTGTTTGGCTTGAAGGCTGTTTGTGTGGTGAAATCTATTTCTTTTAGCTGCTCTAGAATAAGCTCTGTGTCACCTAAAAAACACCGCGATTAATCATGTTTTATAAAAGGACAAAACACATTATAAATAGACAACAACTGTCTATTCGTCCCATACTATTACCAGACAACACAACAGTATGGAGAGGTGTTAAATGTGGAGAAACATGAGTCATGAGTGAGCCAAATGTTAAGAAAAGCCAGTTGATACAAATACATTAAAAAGTAAGTGGAGGAAAGTACGAATAACCAGACAACAAATAAGTTAAACCATGACAATATGTGAAAGGTGAACTTTCCTACCCTTTAAATTAAAAAACAACTTCATGCCTCATGTTCCCAGTTTGTTTTATAAGTAAAATACATGTCTGACATGAAAAGAAGATCTTTTACATATGTAAAGTTAATATTACAGTGTTCCAGCAATCAATCCAGCATTGACACAACTTAAGTAAAAATACAAACATTTCAGCATCAAAGTAGATTGAAGTATCTCTTCAGAATTATATTATATTACTTGATTCTGATAATTGATAAATCAATGTGTTCATTGCTTTAATGTTGGTTTGTGACTTTTTAATGAATAACAAAGTTGTCATAAAAAAATAGCTGCAGTGATTTGTGGAAAAATAGAGACAGATAAAAAAGGAAAGGAAAAGAATAAAATGTAATTTAAAAAAACAGGAAACAATCAAAGAAAGACATGGTGATCAGGCTATGTTAGTATAAGTACGGTACAGGATCAAATCACTGTAAACTGTATATATAGTGGGGAATTAGATAGTTTCATTTATTCTTTTATTATTATTTACATGGTTTGCAGTTAAAGGGGCAGTGAACATTAATAGCTTTTCAACCGCAACTGTAATATTGTTGTTACATAAATAGCCACAATGTTTTACTCTGTTGTGGCTCTGAACACAATATCTTACTAAATACATGGGCATATTTATTTGTATTCATTTATTTACTCACAGTATATATGTTTTAAATTATTCTACATAAGACCATTCTTCCTCTAGAAACTGTCCATTATCCAGTCCCGATATACTTATTTGTCCACCCAATTTAGTGTTTTTTTAATGAATTAATTTTTTAGGAAATAGCATTGATATGATTGATATTGAATGGTGAGCAAAAGTGTTTGAAACTTCACCTCAAAGTGATGCTTGGTGTCCACAGAAGGCTCGCAGCTCCATCTGCTGTTGCACAATCTAACCCACAGACAGGCACCACTGAGCTAAAATGAAACTGAAGATGAACACACTCAGTTAAAGTCAGTTTTACTGTTTAAACTGCCACATGAATTAGAAAAACACAAGTCGACTGCCCCCTTGAGGAGCTGAGAGGAGCCCACAAGTTGACAGGCTTGAAGAATAACGGCTGTGTGAGAATATGTTTGATAAAACATGAATCCTGGATTTTCATTGTATCAGTGTGCGTCGTGTTTTTTGAGCACAGAATCAGAAGTGTCCAAAGTTCAAACACGGTTGAGGCATTTAAACAACCCACACATTTGTGTCGGGATGCTCCTCTCACCTTGATCTGTGATCTTAGTAAACAGGCTCTGAAGACGTTCTCAGCTGTGAGCTCCAACTTCTAGCCTGTGGCAGAAGAAATCCAACATTTTCTGTACAAAGAGTTGTAGGTTTTCTAAACTTAGGGAGGTGAAATTTGCAGCTCAGTGTTTAGTTACATTAAGTATTTAATGATAGTGTGTAACAATCTATTTAAATTGTTCATTGTCCTCCATAATGTTTATATATATATAAATAAGATTTTGAGCAACTCCATCCACGGCAGCATTTTTATAGCGTCACCCACTGACAACACGTTCTCATTCCTAACATAACTTCTGCCATTTGAACACTTTGTTAGTGTTTGGGTAGTTTTAGGTGACAAAAATACTTTCTGATAAAGTTTGGAAAAAGTACATGGTTAGGTGTTTCAAATGTCAGTGTATAAAGTAAATAAAATGTGACTTTTGGGTCTTTTCAAGTTTGAAAGCAAACAAATGGCGAACTTTCACCCATGAGTACTTGGTTCATGTCCTGTGTGTGAAAAAAAAAAAGTTAACATAACTAATTTATACATTTACTGTGGCTTTGCTTCTAGCATTTCCGATAATTTCCGTAGCTTCACTTATGGCACTTCTGGTATTTTTATTTGCTTTTACCAGGAAATGATTCCCTAAACTGAGGCCAGTGGTTTTGTAGAATAAATTAATAGAAACTGCAGCTTTTTTTAAAAACTGCCAACACTACATGTATATATAATGATGTGTGTGTTATATAAGTAAGCTCTGCTATACATTCTTCGGTGTTCAAACAAATATGGTCATTTCATGTTATTCTGTGCTATCAGGTTGCTTTCACGATGCTCATACTCAGCTAACCTTCAGTCCTGAAAGTGAAGCCCTTTTGGACTCTTCCTTCCCTTTTTTCCCTAGTTCCCCAGAAATCTACAGTTTCTTTAGATACATTTTTGTCTCTTCTACCATACGTTTTTTTAGATATTCCACATTTGAAATACATGTTTTTTAAAGGCTTTTTGCTGATGCTAGTGTTAGCTGTACAGAGTCTTGTTGGTAGCTAGCACTGTCTGCTCTATAAGGGATGGCCAGGACATTATTATTATTTTTTAAAGCTGAAATGAGAAAATTTTCAAAGAGATGCTCACAAATGTCACAGAGTTCATGTTTGCTAAGTATGGCTGACTTTTTAATTCTAAGCTATACAGCCAACTAGCTAGCTTGTTTTATTACAGCTGACATGAACCTTTTTTTTTTTTTTTAGTTATAAGCGATCCAACTGTGCAAGCTAAATTAGCAAGCCAGCTAGCTAACACGGCTACTTGCTGGTAATGTGTTTTATTGATAACAGCTGGAGGGCAGTGCTAGTAAGCTAACTCAGTTAGCCACTAAAAGTGCTAAGGAAAGGTTAATTCATATGAATGCAAAAGTGTCCCAACCAACAAATACATTTATTTTACAGATGAAGTTTTTATTTATTTTTCAGATTTAGATTACAAGCCTAATACAAGATATAAATCAACCATTTAATCTCAATTTCTACTGTATTACTGTTTTATCTGAGCATATCTTACACTACTTGCTAAAATGTAATTCATTAGTTATTTTAGAGAGTAAAAAGTAAAAAGATAATCTTCCTCTAAACATTTATGTGTTCTCTATTCTTTTGTGATCTAATCTGTTAGCCCCTGTAATCAAAGAGATAACATCTGCCATCACACACTGAGTTTACAGAAAAACAAACAGGCAGTGGTTCAACCCAACAGAGGAAGGATGAACATTTTTACGTCAGCCCACAAAAGTGAAAACTAATTGGAAACTAGAGCCATATTGTCTTCTGGCTTCCAAGCAACACATCAACAAAAGGTATGACCATCTTTTATTACTTTGACTTTCTTTTCCTCCTCCAAATTTTTAACCGCTTGTTAAGTGATATATAATACTTTTGGATGTAGGTGTAGATTAAAGACATAGAGTCAGACTATCTGGCAGAAGATTGTTCAAAACAAGAGTGAATTTGACACATCAAACACATCTGACAGAGACAAATCTTTATGATATTTTTGATTATTTAAGAGATATAATTTAAGAGTGTTAAAATGACGAGATTCAACTTTGATACCGAAATCCAAAAGGATAATATTTTAATGATATGAGATTACAACACAATTGATCTATTCTGTCTTTCAGAAACCTCATGACTTAAATGACAAACTTGACAATGGCCTCCAACAAATTCTTCATCATTGTCACTGTTTTTATGTGCTGTAAGTATGTTTTTGAGCTTTCCTGTGCTTTTTGCATGCACACAAAAAGCATATGTAGGTGGTCTAACACAGGAAAATAAAAACCACAAGCTCAACGGAAACTGAGCAGACAGAGGTGTTGCTGCATGGCACCAACGGCTAACAAACAGAATCTCTTATTCTTTATTTGTTATTTCTTTTCTTTCTCTTAGACCTGAATGTGGCACTCACAGGTACGTGAAACAAAAACAGGACACACAAGAAGCTTTGAAATTTGATTTTTTATCAATGTCATCATTCAGAAAAACAAGCAACAGAAATGCAGAATGATGCAACTGATGTATCACTTTTTCCATACTTGTTCAAATGTTCCATCTCACTTTTTTTGGTCTGTCTGTTCGTTTACTGTCTGTTTGTGCTCGCCAGAGAACCCGGTGCTTTGCTACAGACTCGAGCCGGGGACAATAGCAGGCATCGTCTGTGCAGATGTGGTGCTGACCCTCATCATTGTTGTTGTCACCTACCGAATGGCCAGTTTTCGACGTCAGAAGATAGAAAATGGTGAGGCCATGGTGCTGAAATGAGACTTAGGCTGAAGTGTTGTGTGTTACAATGAATTAAGTGTGATGAAAAGGATGGCCTTTCAGTTCTGCACATACCTTTAAATACTTCTGTTTTATGTTCCACAGTTTCTGTTTCTAAAGCTTCTTTTCTTTAATACATTTGTGAAACATTTTGGCCTCCTTGCTACTCCTATATATTCCTGATTGAAGTGCTTGCCGTCCACAATATCACAATATTTATCGTATTATAATCTGCAATTACTATTTTATTTTCACATAATCTCTCTGTTGTGTCTCTTTTCTCATCTCTCCACAGCCAACAAAGTGTACATGAATGTTCGGGCCAACTGCAAGAGCTAATCTAAAGATGGTGCAGTAAATTATGAAATTCTGTTAATTTTTGTAGCTCCTGTCTGAAAAAAAATGAGAGAAAGACATATAAAGAAATGTTCTAAAATATTTCTTAAACTGTTATATCAAGCTCTTTGCTGTAAACAAAAAAGTTTGTTTAATTCATAACACACAGAGGTGGCATTTGATCAATAAAATTAAATTAAATTAAATTAAATGTTATAATACTAAAGTATAAAAATACTCAATTAAGAGTTAAAATCTTGCATCACACGTTTGACTTATTAAGTACTAGCAACAAATGCAGTAGAACAGAATAGCTCATTTAAATTAATTAAATGAGAGTTTAAATAGAAACAATTGATTACATATTTAAACTAGCGAATCGTATGTTTCATATTCTAACTTGAGAAGTTACTAGTAACTATAGTTTTAATACAAATTAATTGAAGTGAAAAGTAATATTTCCCTCTAAAATGTAGTGGATTACGTTTAAAGAAGTATAAATGAAAATACTTGAGTACACAACTACTTGAGTAAATGTGCCTACTTTTCATCACTGATTACATACTCAATAAAGACAGTCCTAGCACAAATCTTTTCACTATTACTACACATTTCAATATTAAATCCACAGTGTTGCATGTACAGTGTCCTGTGTAAACGCTTAGTAACAGTAATAGGAGTGTTTTGTTTGTGATCACAATTTACGCTTGTCTTCTCCAGCTGACTGATTAAATGAAATTGTGAACAAAGTATCTGAGTGGTGGTTTCATGACATGTTGACACTGTAACAATACCCAGGAGCACCCCCTGCAGTCAGGTTCTGGTAGCAGAAAAGTGTATTTTAACCAATACGTTTTATGTAAATATTTCACCTGTAATGATATGTAAGATTCACTGGTGGAAGTTTTTTTAGTGTTCAGCAATTACTGTTTTGGTGCATTATTCAGGCTGTGTTAGGTTGGGTGGTTTACATGTTGTGACTACCAGCAGAGACCTGGTTAGATTTGGGGCAGATGGTATTTGGTCTGGCTGCATATTGACGTGATGCTGTGGTTAAACTGCTGCCTGCTGTTTAAACCAAACACACAGGAAATGTTGACCAAAGCCAACTCACATTTATATCCTTGTAAATCTGTCTGATCTGTTGTTCCTCCTCTCCAGGTTCACTGCGTTGTATCAGTTTATGCTGTGAATAAACTCCATTTTAAATAAATAACAGAGATTGACTTCTCAAGGGGCCATCCGTGGGAAATTAACTGTCTCTTTTTACTTTCACCACATCTGGGAAGTGGTTGCATGGGGTGTTATGCATGAGGAATTTCCCTTGAGCTGTTGTTGCTGTCTATTCTGTTCTTTACTATTAGACTTAATGGCTGCTTCTGACCCCACTGCATCATATGTAAATAGTAAAGGCTTCATTCACATTTAGATTGGTTTTTCTTCAAATCAACTGTCCTGCTATTAGCTCCAATAAGGGCTGTTTCAAGGTCCAATTCAGGGACCAATACTGTCACAGTCTGCACTGCCAGCAGCTGCAACTCACCTGTTTGATTTTCCAATAGACTGAAACAAATTCCCTTTCAGACTTCATCTGGCTGCTACTCTCTGGCTGATCACTTTAATTCTGTCTGTATTCTGCCTGGCCCAGCGTTTTGTTTTGGGTTTTTTTATTGCTCAATTATTAGATGTTATGAGTACTTCTGGAGTGTCATTAGTTATTATGTCAATGATGAAGTCATAAAAATTAAATGTTTGACAACAATGTATTGTTTTTACCATATACATTTTAATAAGTTGATAATAAGTGGATTTTTATCCAGCTATTTCTCAGAATGTCAAATGACACATTTGAGGGAAATTCCAGATAAACTAATAAACAGAAAATTCAAAATTTCCTGTTAAAAGAAGGTAGGTTATTTTTTTTTTTTTATCTTCTGGCGACACAAAAGTTGTTTGTAAATTATTAATTAACTATTCACAGAGATATTTTTGTCTCCTTGAATCTCTGTGCATACATACACTCATGCTGTATTTTATGTATGTATTTTATATATATTTTATATATTTGGTCACTTTTATTTGAACTGTATGAAACATTAAATTCGACCTGAAAAAGAAAAGCTATAGGTGTACTGTATAGTTTCATTTTGCTGACAGGACATCATGATTACAGATAACCCTGTGGTTAAACACGGCTCACAGAGGGAGAAGCGGCTGCAGCCACCAGCCTGATCTAAACCACAGGTCATGAGGAAATGCTCATTTCAGCAGAAACTGGAGGTGTAATAATACACAGCACAGCTTCTTATCTTGGACAACTTACTTTGAAAAACCGACTCACTGATTTTTTTTTTCAAGAAAAGGTCTGAATCCTAATGATGAAGTGAAGCAAAAAAATGTCTGTCTCTGTGTTTAACACCTGTCACCCTCACATGAATGTGGCATTACACGGTAGAAACACCAGCTTCCTCTTCTCAGTGGACTCCGCCCTCACACTTCGGCCACTTCTCTGCTGTGGACAGTTCCTCCTCTGTGAACCCTCCTGCCTCAGACTTTCAACTTCTTGTTATTGGTGTGACAACAGCACAACCATTTGAGAGAGAAGAGCAGGACCGCTGGCCCTCAGCCTCTATCTGTCATTTCCTCCTTCTCAAGAAACAGGATTAAAGAAGATGTCTGACGCACTGTGTATTGTGGGGTCGCTGTTTGGTGAGTGCTCTTTTATATGGGTTTTGACAGCTGGCTAACCAAAGCAATAGTACAAATGTGAATGATTGTGTTCACTCTCAGTAATCCTCTCTTCACTCTTTCTTCCAGGATCAGCAGAAGGACAGCAGGGTAAAGCTTTCTTAAACTTCCCTCTTATGTGTGTTTTGGTTTTGTGCTACAACACTTGTTCTTTACTCTTTCACAGACTGTGGTTCCTGTTACATGATAAATATGGGGTCTGTAATAGCCATCATTGCCTCTGATATCGTCTTGACTATCTTCATCACTATTTCTGTGTTCTGCTTTGCAACTCACCACAAGAGAAAGAGGGAATGGGATTCTCGTGACTGTGAGTATGAACCCTGCGTATTGCTGCCGATTTGTGAGCATGCTGTGTGTTAATACGCCAGGTGGGCAGTAACTTGACACTTTTTTGGCACAAATTTACAGCTAAAAGGAGTCTGCCATCGTCAGTATCAAAGAAAATGTCCACAGAGGTCACAGAATCCCCATACCAGGTAGGACAACTTTATTATTTTCTCTACCTCAGAGTTTTAATGTGAAAAATATTTTTTAAGGTTATATCTCTATATTATGTGTGTTTCCATGATGAATTGTTTTGACTTTGTTGTAGGAGTTACATGGAGTCCAGTCAGATGTGTACAGTGAGCTTCGGCACTTTAGGAAATGAAACAGTGGAACTATAAAAATCCAACGGCCTCCTTAAGCTAAATATGTTTAAATCTTCTACACACTTCTCGTTTTGCCACTTATACTCCTGTAGCACTATGGCCTGTGTGTATGCATGTGTGTGTGTGTGTGTTTTGCATGCCACTGATTTATTATGTAAATTGTTGTGAAGAATATAATGTTCACTGTCTGTGTTCTTTTTTTGTAAATTGTAAGCTGTTGTCAAATATGTATTTCTATTTAAGTGATTATTAATTCAACTACATTTTTAAAACACGGAAATAAAAGTATGCATTCTTTGAATTTTTCTTAGTTTCTGTATTTCTAATTAGGACACTTTGTAGATGAGTTAACTCAAAATTGTCAAAAACTCTTTATTCCTTATATTTGTTCACATGATCACGTAACAAAAAAACATGTAAAAATCTAAATTTGGATGAAAAAGTCCCAGAGGTAGCTGCATTTGGAAACAGCCAATCTTCTTCCTATGACTCAACAGATGGCAGCCCGTGACTCATTCTGAGGAAGAAACAGGATCTGGGAAAAAAAGAAAAACAATTGGTTTTAAACATTACATTCAGATGAATAACAAAGCAAGGTCTAGGAAATGCTTCCTATAATAAGACGAGGATGAAATGTGACAAATTTAAATGTGCATTATGTGGTGCAGACTGGATGAATAGAGAGCTGCAGAAACATCTGAATAATTTGAATGCATTTGAAACACACCTCTGTGTGATGATCAGGAGGCTCGGCTCTGTGCTGGAACAGAGAAGCTGCTGGGAATGTGCTCTGGACGTACTATCACGCATAGATGAGAAATGACAGATGATTCGGGAAAGCAGTACGCATTAGATCAAAGAATTATTCCATTATGTCAGAAAAAAAAAATTCTTACCTTTTGGATACACTTCAGCGCTTAAAAATTCTCTGGTGTCTGCGGAAATATTAAATTCATCCTTTAACTGCTCTGAGCACAAGAATCATTTTTAATTCATGCAATGTAGAGAACCTGATCTTACCATCATAGTCTGGATCTCCTCTGTCACCCACTGGAGAAAGTCTTCCATTGTTCTCCTCCAAACTATCCCAATCCGGCAGCTGTCTGCCTCCCCCTGGGCACAACATCCCATTTAACCCATGAGCACTTTCTGCTGCTGTCCCTCTTTGCAAACTGCCCATCACTTGAACTCCACTCAAACTGATCGCTTGTTTCCCTGACAAGTTTTCAGCCTCCTGAGCGCCCCCCATCACTCCTTCTCCACTGTTAGGATCAGATCGCTGTCTGCTTGCTAGGTGTGGCCCTATGTGCTCACTGCTGCCCTGGTCCTGAACCGGCCCGCTAGTCAGATCCATCAGCCCTACATTGGTTTTCCTCCTTGATGGTGCTTTAGCTTTCTTGACATCTCTAGAACGTATGATCTCCTCGCTGTCAGGGTCATTGAATGCATCTGGGAAGAGTAAAAGGCAGGATACGTTATGATAAGAAAAGAGAAAAACAGGGAAATTTTTAGTGTTACAGCTGCAAAATAGCAAAAATGGAAAGAATAAAAGATGTAAACAATCATTGTTTGCAAGAAATTGAAAAGGATTTACAATCTAAACAAGAAAAAATATTTTTTAAAAGTATTTACAGTTTAAATGATCAGAACATCTGCATCTATATGTCACTTGACACTGAGATATTAGTTTTAATTTGAATTAAAGGTGCCGCACCTCTGCTTTCACCTCCATTTTTATCAGATACTTCAGGCCCTGAAATATTAAGAATACATTGTTTGCATATGTGAAATCACAAAGTGTTTTGTATATGTGCAATAAAGCCCACATACCTGTAAATCCATTGGTGTCAAAACTTTCTGGAGAATTTGCTTCTGACATATCTGTGGATGAGTTTTTGCTGTTTAAAATTAAATCCTACTGATGACAAGAAAAACTTCAAATCAAAGGACAATTTTGAAATCAAAGTGATGCTTAAGTTATTAATGTGTATACAGTAAAGTGCTTAATGCTTTCAAAAGGAAAAAAAAGCACAAAAAGTACCTTCTGAATTTTGCTCTTTGACAGGTTTACTTGTGGGGTTTTGATGTGCTGCAGAGATGAGAAAATACATGATGATAAAGCTGCAGTGGTTTATGGTAACGATCAGATATTGAAGGTGCTCGCTACAATAGGCAAACAGATAACGTCTCTGTTCTGTTATTGTCTCTTTTGTGACCGCATCTTTGAAGTTGTCATTTACGTGTTCGAGGAACAAAAAGTACTATGAGAATCAAGTGAGATGGGACTTTCCTGTTATCTATATCTGAAAGTACATTTTGGATCACAGACCTGTTGTGTGTGCAGGTGCGATCTTTTCAGTAGTGGTGGCAAGTGCATCTATAACAAGGGAAATTAATAAGTTATTTGATAAAAGTTTGCAGCAGTGGTTTCAACAGTTTTATATCTCATTTCAAAAAGCCGTTTAAGAAATATTTAACATAACAACATAAAATTCTATAAATAATCTCACCATTTAGAAAGCTTAACACATTTTCTCTTCGAACTTCAAAACAAAGAAAAAAAATATGTTATTCCGATAAGTCCTATTTAACAAATCTTTGGCGTACATTCAAAAACTGAGGAAGCTCAAAACAAAATTATAATCTTTTTTTTCTTCTGGGTTGGTTTACCTCTGATTGGGGCAGTAACCACCATAGCTGCAAACTGAAGAAGCATACAATACATAAAGCTGAAAAAAAAAATGCAATTAATTCAACGTGAAATGCAGAATTATGTTAAATTGTATTGCACTGACATTTGCATCTTTAAAAAGA
The DNA here is from genome assembly GCA_028566105.1 of Hypoplectrus providencianus. Lineage (NCBI taxonomy): Eukaryota > Metazoa > Chordata > Actinopteri > Perciformes > Serranidae > Hypoplectrus > Hypoplectrus providencianus. The sequence continues at coordinate 12,422,376 of JAOWBC010001592.1, forward strand.
CAAATAAAAAAATTAAAAACAAACTTACAGTTTCATTGTTGTCCTTTGTCCTCAGCTGTGTCCGCTGCGTGCTGTTATATGTACTGCCACTTTGTCCTGATTTCCCAGCTTTAATAGGTCTGTCTGTAGGTAATTATAGATTGTGACCAGATGTATCAGGTTGAACAGTCCATGACTCTTTCTGCACCATTAACAGTGTGTGACTTTCAGCTAGAAGAGCAACAAACAAGCTACAGAATATGTTTAAAAGGGTCTATTCATTACATCAATTCAAGTCAGACACAACATTCAAACTCCCAAAGTTACTCTTTCTCTCTATTATGTGGTGATTACAGGTGGCTGGTTACTTCAGGATAATGCCCCTGGCTATCTATGACTGAGGTAATGGATGCCACAGAACATGTATTGTTTTCTGCCACCATTTCAGTATTGTCTATTTAGCCGGTGAGCCCTATATTTTACCCAAACAAAGACCTTTTTTTAAACAGCTTCTATACTGAGCATTATGGTCTACAGAAACTTCTCCTGGTATACGTATCCTGTATTGGGAATCATAATAATCCAGCAATCAGGTGATCAAAAGCAGCTGCTTATTAAATATATTAATTGTATATCATGTGTGCCTATTGAACTCCAACTATTATATGAAATGTTAGTTATTAAGGCCTACTAAATCACATCTTCCTGAAAAAAATCATGTAGCAGGGATTGTGGAGGCTAAAAGTGCATTGAGTTGGAATGAACAGGAGTGGGTTTATACACAAAGGAGGTTCACAGTGAAAACACTGCAGTAGTGACTTTATGCACATTCGGAAACATGCAGATAAAAGTTTGTACTGCTATCGTACCTGTTGGTGGCAGAGGAGCTACAATATCGCCCCATGAAAAAGAAAAAAGGAGAGCGCCCTCTGCGGGAGAGGCTGTTCGCACTAAGCTCTTGATCCCAAGCATCGCCATATTGACGTCCCAACAACGCTGAGAGGTAATCGTGTTATTTAACCACAAATCGTCGTAGGTTTGTAGCTGCTGTTGAGTGTTTTATGTGTGAGGAAAAGCTCAGAGCACGTAACACATCCGCCGTGCCTTTCTACAGCGCGATCACAGTGTTTGTAAGATGTTTTTTCAAGGCGTTGTCAGTCAGTTGCCTCGCCAGCCAGCAGGCTATTCACTCCCTTAGCCTGCTAGCTTAGCACTTTCTAGCTTTAGGAAATTTATTTTTCGAAGCTTCTTGTTTAGCTCTACGTTAACAATCACCACCATAACGATTCTTTGAACGTTTTCTGACGAGGTGTTTGTTTATCTCCGTGCGGGGCTCATAATGTGGCCGAAATCTAGTTGTGACTTTCCAACCGGCTTTTCCCTCTGCTGTTGACGAGCTAATGCTAACGAGCTAGCAGCCAGACCAGCTGCCCCGGTTTGCCCAATAGCTAGTTGTTAGCCGCTAGCTTCAGTGCACTTGCAGTGCAGGCCTTCAGCCATAGAGGGTTTGTGCGTACACTCACCTTTTCATTAAAGTATTTAGCGGGCAAACTGGCTATAACCGAACGTGTGTCCTGCCCCAGAGAGACCATTTCTGGTTTGGATGTTTTTCATAAACCCGTTAATTCAATGTAGCCCCAGTAGCTGCATTGGCCGGAATATATTAGCACACATAGTTTGTTCATGTTTGCTTAATTGACATCATTGATTTTAATCAACCTACTTTCTGCCCTTTTTTCCAACAGGAGATATTGCCTTGGTGTAGCCCCCAGTGATGACTGTATTGAGCCCTGTACCTCCTGATTAGACTGGTTGGATGCCCCCATTTAACATTCAGGTCTCTATATTTCACACATCGCCGTATTTAAACTCATGACCAATGATTTAGTTTGATTTCTTTCGGTTTTTGTGTATAGATGTTTTTATTATGTCGGCATTAATTTAATAACATATTGCGATTTTAAGTTTTTATGCCTTCTGCAAGGAGCATCGTCAGTTTTATTCTTCATATTAACACCCTGCTAAACTGGGGAAAACATTTCAAGTTAAAATATCTCTAGTGGCTTTGATTAGATATTCTCATTTCTAAATATGGCACTGAATTAATATCTATCTGATAATAGAGATCCTACCCAAGTCTTGAAAGTTTGAATTTGAATTTGAATCATTAGATTTTCAAGGTTAACAGTATGCTTGCATTTGAATATACTCCTTAAGAAGAGCTTGATTTTCAACACAGTCTGCTGTTTTTATCACAGAATTATTAATGATCAAAACATACATGACTAGTTGTACTTTGATTACAGTTGGTATAGATTATTTCTATTACCGTAATTTCCCCAAATACATTCATAGAATTAATGCAAGTTGTGTTGAAAACAGCTTTAAGAGTATTAGCATTTTGTTGTAGGAACCTTGATAGTGCTTTAAAATTGCTTGACTTTCATTCCTAAAAAACTGTTTGAGGTCTGTAATATCAGCGATTTAGGTTTACTGCACTAACTGTCTGTGTTTCATTTGTATGCCTCAATAGCTTTCCTACCATAAAGGCATCTCAGCTGCTCCTGTTTCAATTCATTTATCACCATCATCCTGGAGGGAACCTCCCAGGTATTGTATTGCCTTATAATTAGATTACCTTATATCACCTATGTGTATTTAGATGATGTCCCCAAGTGCTAACCCTAGTACTTTAGGAAACAAAATGCCCTTTTTTCTCTGTTTTGTATAATTTGTAATTTTCAGGAATGTTATTTTACATATTATTTGTTTTATTCTAGGAGATTTAGAGAAGATCCCGTGTAGAATATGTCTGGCCCTGTCCCAAGTCGCTCTCGAGTTTACCCCGATGTAAACACACAGAGGCCTCGGGAATACTGGGACTATGAGTCCCATGTTGTTGAATGGGGGTAAGGCAAAAGGGAGTTGTTGTTGCTTTAGTTGTTTTGTTTTGTTGGGTAATCCATCTCTGCATTGTTCATAATGTCTCTGTTTTGTTTTTTTAGGAACCAAGACGACTATCAGCTAGTCAGAAAACTAGGGAGAGGCAAATATAGTGAAGTGTTTGAAGCCATAAACATCACAAACAATGAAAAAGTGGTCGTCAAAATACTGAAGGTACGGAAATAAGAAACTGATTATCCTGATCATTTACAAGTCTTAGACATAATATTTGGTCACTGTAGTGGGAATTTTCTGTACTTCCAACTTCATCTAGTCTTTCTCTGCTCACAGCCGGTAAAGAAAAAGAAAATCAAGAGAGAAATAAAGATCCTGGAGAATCTGAGGGGTGGCCCAAATATCATCTCACTGTTAGATATCGTCAAGGATCCTGTGGTAATTTTCTTCTCATTTTACTGCTCTGGAACAATTTAAAGTGTAAATGTAAATGGT
>JAOWBC010001592.1:12451541-12474714 GCA_028566105.1 Hypoplectrus providencianus
TGTGTGTGTGTGTGTGTGTGAGGAAGAGTGACGGGGGAAACAGAAAGTGTGCATCAGTGTTTTGGGTGTGTCTGCTGAGCGAGTGGGTCGTCTCGGAGTCTGTGGTTCCAGTCTGTCACTGTCTCGAGGGACTGTGAGTGAGGCTCCTCTTCTCCTCCCCTCTGTTTTCTCTCTCCTCCCTCTCCTGGGTCCAGCTCAACACCTGCTCCTTCCAGTAGGCACAGGGCAGGGCAGGGGTTCCTAAGCAACTGAAGACAACGCGAGTAGTTCATGTAGTCTTTGTTTCTCTCTTTCGCTCCTCCTCCATTATCTCATCCCATCCCTAAACTAAAGCAGAGGAAACAGAAACCAACTACCTCCGAAATTCCCTGCTTTCCGTTGAGCCCATCGGATTCTTCCTGTTCACGCGCCATGCTACAGTTAATGGTTAACACCAGCACCAGTTTTTGTGCTGCTTATGTATCACTGTGTGCAGTGATCAAAGTCTAAGGGAAAAAACACGACCGTTACTGTGAAAGAGATAATTTCTCCCTTTCTGTTGTTTCTGGTGTCTCCCTTGCTTCTTGAAACCTCTTTTGGACTTTCATGACAAGAATCCTCTTTGCACTGGTAAGACCTTTTCTTTAAATAAATTGCCAAGAAATGATGTGACACTGCTGTGCATGCCACATGAACTTGCCTGTCTGAGACAAAGGTGATGGTGCCTCACCCCATGTAGCTGGGAGAATAATGAACCCCTTTACGTCCCCCCTTCTGCCTATGAGCCGTATGGCCCTAATGGGGTCAGGCAGATGGGTGGGGACCGTGCCGAGGTCCATCTAAACAGCTTGTGTGTATGTGTGGAGGCACATGTGTGTGCTGGTTTGTTTTGGGATTTTTAAGTAGGATGTTTAAGGGCAGGTCTGTATGTCTGCTGAGGACATTACAGTTCCAGTTTCTAATGAATATGAAACTGTTTTATTCTCCCTAATGCTGGCTCAGAGTTGTAGTCCTGACCGCCTCATACTGTGCACATGAATGCACCACGTTGCTGCCTGAAAAGGCTGGGCAGGACTCTGTGGAGTATTCCTGTTGCCTCCCGCCTGTTTCTGGACATTGTACTGTGTTAATGATTGCACTCTTTGGCAGCCTTGCCCCATGCCTGTTTCAGAATTTTGTAATAACGTTTTATGTGTCGTACCAACATGATGAGTTGTATATATGGTATGAGGGGCTGCAACTAACAGTTATTTTATTACTGATTGATCTTCTGATTATGTTCTTTGTTATTCAGTGAGTCGTTTGATCTGTAAAATGTCAGATTATAGTGAAAATGCCCATCCCAGTTTCCCAAGTCCAAGAGGAGTCAGTCAAAAATCAAAAGATATACAGTTTAGCATATAAAGCTGAGAAAAGCAGAAAATCTGTGTGAGATATAATTTAAACAATCCATTATTAAAATATTTTGCTTCTGATTTGTCAACATAGCATTGCACTTCTAGCTATTGATGCAAAAACCTCTTTTTTCTGAACTGATGGGAGTAGGAATTGATTAATATTTCATTATTTCATTTTGATGAATTTATTAATGATTTGGTCTACAAGATGTCAAAAGATTGTGAAAAAATATTTCAGTTCAGAGTCTTTTAAATGTGTTTTTGCAGTTTTATACGATATTAAACAAAATAAAGCATGAAAATCTGCATAGTTAAAGAGACTGAAAACAGTTTTGGATTAACTTTTACCTTTGTTTTTTTTTAAATCAAATATCAAAGTACTTGAGGATTATTTTCTGCCGTTGCAGCTCTAATGTGACACTATTTTTTTATGCACTGGCAGTACTAAACATCTGTCGTTCATCCGCAGATTTTGACACTTTAGTATAACTGTAGTGATTTTTTTTAAGGGTTAGATTGCTGCAGCATCTTCACATCTTTCAACACAAAGATCACTGAGTACAGCTCTAATGAGCATTATAAGTAAGTTGTGTCCCTCTCCTCCTCCTCGGCATGCGGTTGTGAGGCGTGCAGGTCGCGGCTCAGTTGGTCAGCTCCGGTCCAAGCCTCAGCGGTAGGCTCCACCCCTTTACGAGCATCGGACACCTTCAGCACAACAAAGCATGTGTCGCTCCGCAACATTGTTTCTCCTTTGAACGTGCGGAATATAGGATTTTGTCGGATTTTGTGCCGTTTGCTTCCCCATTGATGCTAATCCTAGAGTAGGTAAGCCACATTTCAGATGTATGTTCCTCGGGCGGTGGGGATGAGTTAATGTTTATTTGTTTTGTGGTACATTCGGCGCCATTTTCATACACAGATTGTTTAAATACCCTGGCACGTTGGTGCGATGCAGCCTGCAACTGTTTGTGTGGTTAATAGGAAAAAAGTTGTAAAATTAAGTCGTTTTAAGATATATTTAGATGCGACATTATATTTTTAGCCAATTAAAATGATATCGGGTATTTATTGCACAATTAAGATCGCCCAGTAGCTGTCTAACAGCATCCCCATAAATCACAAGTGCTCCGGCTCAGCGGAGGCAGCGATGTGCTTTCTACATGTGAGAGTTGTTTTTGTAAAAATGAATGCTAGTTATCGTCCTGCTCAAAGAGTCTGCATTGTTCGTACATAGCAGGAAAACACACAGTTTACAATTTTTAAAAAAAAATTATTTCATTAAGATTGCTAGCATTTGGATATTTTGTGAATGGCCAACATTATGTTGTGTTATTTATATTTGTGCAATTCCTGTTTTATATATATATTCTGGATGATCTCCACATGAAGTACAGTAGAAATCTGGTAATATCTAATGATTATATTATAATATATGATGTACGGGACAAAGGGAAATCCTAATGTGTCATGATTTTATCCCCCAACTAATTTTGACACGATACACTTCATGTCTTGAACGCCCCTCTGTGAGGTGTGTTACAGCTATTTCCAAGAATGTGTCTGCTCACATGTGTTCATGCTGTTTCAGAGCCGGTGTTGCTTTTGGGTTGTTTTTTTCGCTTGACATGGCTTGCTTTAACCCCCAAGAGGAGGTTAAAAATATCCATCATTGCTGCTCGGGGGGCAGCATATGTGAACATGTGTGTGTGCGCGCCTGAACGACCCATAACGCACTTAAGAGATCCAATAAGCCTCATCTCCATTGATGATACTGCTGGATATATATAGTCAGATAATCTTTTATGAAGCGCTGCAGATATGACGTAGGAAGGATGAGGCAGGGACAGAGGCGGCATTAATGCACTCACCCTGGCAAGTGCAACAGAAGTAAACACAGAGGTTAAAAACTGGCAGAGATAAGGACCCGGGGTGCTCGGGGTCTCTCGTACTGCTGAATCAGCGGCGCTGTAAACACAGAGCCGCTGAAACGATGTTGGAGGATGTTTTTGGCTCTTCTGTGTAAGAGTGAGGTCACCGAGGTCCCAGAGGAGCTTGCTGGTGTTAATCCTCTTTTGGGAGTTATGATGCATCCGTGCAGTTAGACTACTACTCTGTTGTGTGTGCATTACTAAATAGGGAAAACACTCCACGTACAGAGACAGTTGCTCCTCTCGTCATGAATGAGAGAGTCTGTGGGTTTCTCTAGTTTGAAGCCCATCCACAAAATAAATGCACAATTTACACAAATAAGTGCAGAATTGTTTTTATTTAAATACTTTCAAGTGCATGAGGTAAATCCTTTCATGATTCTCACGATCAGCAAGACACAGAATTGGATTCTTTGTGTGTCCTACATTTAAAAAAAGAGCACTTGTTCATAATGTGTACTAATGTACACACATGCTGTTCCTTCAGAGGGCTTTGGCTCGGGTGATGCTGGAGATGGATTCAGAATTGCTTTCAGGGCAACCGCAGTAAATCAATCAGGCTACTTCATTCTTTTCCCATGTCGGTTCATGTTACAGCATCTGGCTCAAAGACCATCTGTGTGTATTGATCAGTTAAGAACTGGGTTTGGGGTAGGTTTACACAGAGGGATTGACTAAAATAAACCTTTGGAGCCCAGTGCCTTTCTGTTGATTGTCAGGCAGTGCACAAAAGAGATATACTGTCACAGGATCAATAATAGTTGCACTTCATTCAAATTTTGTTCATGTTTTTGAGGCTCACTACATCCACCTTCCATCCTATTTAGGCTCAGTTTATTGGCTGATGCAGGCCTATCGCCGATTTTTTGGTATTCATAGGTATTGGCATGTATCTTTTCAGATAAGAAAATGTAAATATAATGTGGAAAATTCTGTTTGGGTGTGATTTAGAAATGGTATCACAGAGCTATTTGTTTTATTTTTATTAATTCTTTATTTAAATGGTCAGAAATTGACTTATACTGGACATACTGTACTTTGATTTCATTTATTATTTAATATATCTGTAAGCAATTGACTGATATTGATCATATAGTACGATTAAGATATTCATTTTATATTTATTTGTTCTTTAACTTTCTCAGTTTCCATCTCTAGAATTGATTGCAAGTGTAATACTATGTATGTCTTATGTATAATTATAAAAATATTCTTTATTACAGTTATCTTACTGAAGAAAGCAGCTTGCTGAGTACCATGCACTATCTATACAGAAAATGTCTATTCATGCCAGCTCAAAAATGCACTACATCATCACCATAACACTAATGGGTGAATTTATTCTCTCTAAATCAGCATCTGTGTCAAAAATCCCGTATTGGTCAGGCTCGAATTATTTTTCTTCTTAGAAGAAGCACGTGTGTGCATTAAAATGCCCTGAGATATTAAGTGCCTGCTCGTTTTGTGCGTATTCCCGATGTTGCTGGGCAGGCTTGTATGCATGATGTGAACATACGAACAGTTTATCCCGGCACGTGTTAGCGTGTAGGTTGGCATGTGTGTCTGTGTTTACTTAGGGAGGTTAATAGGAGCCACCATGTGGCCAGAGGACTGATATCTTGGCTTTCAGTTCATTTCTGTTGATTTTCGGCCAGGTAGGCGGGGCTCCCCATAAAACCATGAATCAGCACAGCTGATCGCCACTGTGCTTCTGCCAGCTCTTCTCTCTCTCCCCCACACACACCGATGCACGCACACCCAGAGAGGCAGACCCAAGAGACAGGGAGAGAGACACAGAGTGGAGGGGGACAGATACTGAGAGAGAAAGAAACTGTAGGCAGGTAGATAGATGGAGATAATCTCACTTGGTCACTTGGGGGATGATTAACTCTAAACTCCTTCTAATTCCTTAAGCCTACTCTCAGTACCCAGGAAACATGCTTTCTTTTTGTCCTATAGTATTCCTACAGGGTCAGTTGTAGAGCTCCTGTTTCCTGTCAGTCAGTGACCACTGTTTGGTGAATTTCCTCCAAAGCAAATGAAATCATCCTCTGATGTCTTGAAGACTGTGTGTAGTGACGTTTGCATTTGTGCCTGTGCACACATGCATGCACATGTGCATATGCGTGTTGTGTGCGGCACACTGTGAACAGAAATAGATATGAGCTCGTCCGTAAAGGCTAATGAGTCCCTGCATCCTGAGCACATGTAGCTATTTATATACTATACCTCCTCCTCTTCAGCAAGCTCTCCCCCATTCAGCTCTCTCTTCACACTAACACGCACAGCAGCAGCACTGCAGCATCACTGAGAGATATTTTAAAGCTCTTGGTATCAAGACAAATTCCTGAAGTTAATAACCTTATTTTTATTGCACAATTTATATTTCATAATGTGCTTCGACAGATGAAGCAAATCAATAGCAGGATCCCAAGAAGAACACGGGAGACATGGATGAATGGGTAGTTTGGATGTGTGCTGGAATTCATAGCACTGAAAACTTTTTTTGAATGATTTCAATGAGAACACATACTAAATGACAATGACTTCATGTGAAATAATCATTTCAAAATGCCAGCCATTTCATTCAGAATCAAGTCACATGTGACCTTTCCATTCAGTAAAAATCACGAAGACAAATCAAATTTGAAATGATCTTCCTTGTGGGAATATTAAATTCAGTTAAAAGTCACAGAAACTCTAAATCAGATCCTGATTCAGCTCCAGCCCTGGCCTTTTTACTGCTCCAGCAGCTCTTTGAGAGCTCCCTCTTGCTAGAGGGTGGCCTACTTCATCTATAATTTAGCTCATTAGAGACACTAATTATGTAGGATTGAGGGCAGATTTTTTCTTTTTTACAGTGCAGCAATATTTCTTCTAGTTACCTCTACATAAAAAAAAAGAAACCTGCACCATATTACGAGCGATTGATGCTGCTTTTGGGGGGGATCCTGTGGTGTGGCTGTCGCTATCTCAATCAGTCATGATGCGGGTTAGTCCTGCTCAGCTGGCTGATAGCAGAGATGTTAGATAGGCAACACAAAATGGAGGAGGCAGCAGACACAAGCTCAGCTGGTCCATTAGGAGCATGTCTGTGTCCTGACAATCACAATTGAGATGACAGAGCATTAAAAGACCCAGAGGAGCCCGTGAGCATTGATGCATACCGGTGTGTGTGTATGTGTGTGTGTGTGTGTGTGTGTGTGGTGACCTAGGGAATAGGCCTATGGGGGGTCTTGTGGGGGGAAGGGTAGGGAGGATTAGTTATAGTGTGCAGCACAGTTATTGGTCACTGGACACAAACAATGGGAGGGCTAAAGAGGATTTGGTCTGTGTGCGTACCCCCTCCTCCCCTCCTGCTGTCCTGTAGTGCCAGTGGGAAGTGTATGGTATAGAGGGCCAGGCTGCACCCTTCGGGACGGCCCTGTACATCTGGAAGATTGGCCTGCCTGCCTGTCTGCCTGTCTAGCATCCCCCCTCCCCCACTCTATGCAAGACAGAGTGGGACTTGAACTACATATGGAAGAAACAAACACAGCCACATTAGTCACCAATTAGACAACGCAGAGTGCAGACGGGATGCGAGTCAGTCTCATTGACGACAAACATTGATTGTGATGCGAGCCGCTGAAACTGATACATCCCAGTAAAAAGAGGTGTAGCGGGATTGCATAATACCCGCCGTGTATTTCAGTCAGTTGTGTGATTTAATCAGCCAGTTAGAAGTTTCTAAATTTACCAGATCTGTCCTTGTGCTGTCAAACGAGTCAGTCAAAGTCGTGTTAATCAAACTCAAAGCCCTTGTACTGTTACTGTCAATTACATCATTGTGTAATTAATAGTTTAGGCGAGTATGCCTTTGCATTGTTATTGACAGCAGTTTTTTTTTTATCTTCTGTAACTCCTAAGTGTGAAATAAGGTTGTCAGAAGTCTTTATTTTTTATGCTTTGAACACAACCCTCCTATAATATTGTTATTAGAGTTGACTGATTTTTACAACAACTTTTTTTTAAAAGCAGAAATATTCATGGATTACCATTATGGTGAATAAAGAATAGAAAAAAAATGCTTACACCATTTTTAAATCACCCCAAAAATCATTTTCTTCATTTGATATTCTCTGACAACATATACACCAATACCTATAGATAGCATTGCATCTATACGAACAAGATATCACCCTGCTGATTGGTGACTTCATCTCAAACTTATAATAGCAATATTGTAATAATCTCTAGTACTGCTAGCATTATTACAGATTTGTTGGTACGTGTTACACATGGTAAGTTACCTCTATGTGTGATATTTGTAGAGACAGCTACTGATAAAGCAGCCCAGCTCAGTGGTTTGAGCACTGCCCACCGTGACCTGATCCCCCATGAAAAATTGATTAACCTCATGGTATATGTGGCCGTTTCACCCGGTCCCAGTGCCTTAGATGACCCGTGCAGGATGGGCGTGTGTGAGATGAGCCAGGCATGCTTGGCGAGGATGATCCAGGCGCTGCTAATATGCAGCTCTGAAGCAGAATGCCTCCTTTGTGTCAGTGAGATTTAATGAGTCTGTGATAGGCAGCGTTGTGAGCTCGCCCTCAGAACTCCATGCAGACACAGACACACTCTCCAACAAGGAGGGCTATTGTGTGATGAGGAGGTGTTTTTGTATGTGTGTGTCAGTATGTGTGTTTGTGCTAGAATATAATCTGTGGGTGGCAGTTGGCTTCATGTTTTATGGAATAAGCCTCATTTATGCAGCTAACAATAATTTAAAGCAGCTATTTGAATTACTCATTGTACATTTGGCTCATGGTAAATTGCTCTTGATTAAAGCATCAGATATAATGAAACATGCATACAGATTACCCTATTTGCATGATAGAAGAGTTTTTTTTTTCCAACATCCAACATTAAGACAAAGCTGAGTGATATGGACAAAATGTTTATCATGATAAAGGCATGTTGTATTTTAATAACGATATGTATCAAAACATAGCATGTTTGTTGGCAATTCAGAAACATAAATAGTCAATATTAAACACCACATGGTACAACCTGTTTTTTTGCACCTGTATCGACCACTCCCATATGTACAAGTTCAGTAATTAAAGCAAACAAAATAAAAATACTGTAATGCTTTTTTATTATTATTTCTAAGACATTGTGATAGAATTTATTTTAAGAAATTGGGGTAAGGAAATGTCTACCTCATGTTGGCTCATGACTATGTCCACAGTCAAACATCATGATGGACGATGATATCATCTGTGTGACTCATACAAACTGATCGAATCAAATGAGCATAAAAGCAGCTACAGGAAATCATCCACCATTATGGTGTCTGTCATTTTATCCATCATTGCATTCAATTGCCAGAGATTGCAAGCATGTTCCAGAGACTGTTAGTAGATGGGTTTGTACTTCACTTCACACTTCAGATTGGCTTAAAGAAATTATTTTGTACTTTTTATTTGATTTTACTGTGAAAGCGAACACAAACCTGTGCCCCAGTATTGGCGTGGAGAGGGGTGAGGGATTTTAAATCCGAATGTTGGTCTCAGTTGTTGAGGCTGTCAGCCATTGGCATCTTCCATCCACAGCGCCCTTTTTTAGTCTAATTTTTAGGGTTAGTTATTTAATGACTGACAACAGTATTGGGTGTGTCGGTATAGTACTTGCCTGGCATCCACAGCAAAGTCAAGTGTAATGTTTGCTACACACAGGCTAATAGTCCACTGCTCCTAATCTTGTTTGTTGCGTTCCAAGTATAGCCACGCTGTGCACTGTCACACTCTGTACAGCACCATGACCTTTCTCCATCTCTGACTCTCTTCTGTTGTCCTTCCCAGTGGCTACCATGACAACAGAGGCGAGTGCAGTGAGCGAGGCGGACACAGAGGGCAAGCAGAAGGCCAGTGGCGCCGAGCCCGAACCAGAACCAGAAAACAAGCCGAAACCAGAGGCGGCGCCGTCTGAGTCGGAGGGCGAGCAGTCGAGCAAGAAGGCCCAGGAGCAGGCGTCTGAGCCTGGGCCTGCCGATGTAGCTACCTCCCCTGAGGAGGAGCAGCTGAAGCCTCGTACCCGCACCTCTGCTGGCAAAGGCCTGTCTCGCCTCTTCTCCTCTTTCCTCAAACGCCGCTCACAGTGCTCTGAGGGAGAGGGGTTTGAGGCAGAGAAAGCCAGGGACGAAAAGGCAGACAAAGAGGAGAAAGCTGACAAGGCAGAAGAGGAGAAAAAGGAAGAGGTGAAAAGTGAAGAGAAAGAAGCGAAAGTAGAGGAGGCAAAAGCAGAGGTAAAAGAAGTGGAAAAGAAGGAAGAAAAGCAACAAAAAGAGGAGAAAGAGAAAGAGGAGGAAAAGGTTGAGAAGAGGGGTAGTAAAAAGAAAAAGAAAGAAGCCAAGAAGAAAGGAGAGAAAAAGGATGAGGAGAAAGTGAAAAACGACGAGGAGAAAAAGGAAGAGGAAACTGTGGAAAAGAAAGAGGAGCTTAAGGAGGAGGAGACGGCAGAGCAAACAGTAGAAAAGAAGGAAGAAAAAGAAGAGACAAAAGAAAAAGAGACCGCTGAAGTTAAGGACAAGGGAGCTGAATCTAAGGACAAGGGGGCAGAAGCTGCAAAGAAAGAACCTAAAGAAGAGGAAAAAGTCGACAAGAAAGCTGCGAAGAAGAAGGAAAAGGAGGAAAAGATAAAGAAGAAGGAAGAAGAAAAGGCAAAGAGGAAAGCAGAGGAAGAGGAAAGGGTGAAGAAGAGAGAAGAAGAGAAGGCAAAGAAGAAAGAGGAAGAAAAGGCAAGAGAGGCAGAAAAAAAGAGGAAAGAAGAGGAAAAGGCCAAGAAAAAGGAGGAGGAGAAACCAAAAGACGAGAAGACTAAAAAGAAAGAAGAGGAGAAACCAAAAGAGGAGGCGAAAAAGAAAGAGGACAACAAGGCGAAAGAAGAGGTAAAAAAGAAAGAGAAGGAGGAGGAAAAGACAGAGGAAAAGCAGAAGAAGGAAGAGGAAAAAGGGAAGAAAAAAGAGAAGGGGAAGAACAAGGGAAAGAAGGAGGAGAAGGAGGTGAAAGGGCCCAGTGAGGAGCAGGTGAAAGCACCGATTGCAGCTCCAGAGCCTGAACTGAAGACTGAGCCGGACACTGAACAGGCTCCTGATCAGCACTCAGTGAGCAGCGCAGAGACACAGGTGAGTGTGACAGCGGCTGCAATGACACTGATACACAGATTATAAAGATTCCTGCAGAGACACATGAGAAGACTGATGCTGCTCTTCTGTCTGTCAGATATAAAGCTACAGCCAGTTAGCTCAGTGTAGCCTGTAAATGGGAACGCTAAGTCCAAAGCTAACAAACTCCACCTACCAGCATCTGGATTATTTGTTTATGAAACACTCACCCTGTGATACATTGAAATAGTTAAGATTAGATCATACTTCATTAATCCCACTTGTCAAAACAGCAAAAAAGAAGCAAGCAGTGTAAATATAAATTAGAGAAAGAAAAGAAATAAAAATGCAAACACAGTGAATAGATGAAATATCCCTAAACATATCCAGCAAACACAAACAATTGCAAGGCGAGCAATAAAAGTACTAAGATGTGAAGTGGCCCTATTATAAATAATATTGTTCATGGTAAGTAATTAGAATGAAAAAAATAAATACCGATCAATCTTGATGAAAACAGTTTTTCTAACACGTCTCCACTGTGAATCCCAAAAGGGGGAAAATTTGTTGTAAATTGCATTAATTATCACGACTCTTTAAAGCACTTCCGTTGAGAATTGCACAAGTACAAACAAAGCAGATTTCAGCAAAAACGCATGTTTGGGAAGCAGTGAACATCTGGCTGCGTAAATTAGATTTGGATTACACTTCAATCCTTGTGTGAGACGTAGTAAACAGAAATTTGCAGTTGTCAAACGCAGCCAATATTGACTGCAATTCATCATGGATTTACTACGTTTTCGGATTCTCTTTTCACAATGGAGGCTTGAAGGAAAAACTAAATTTTCCTCAATAATTCATGGTAACATAGGGCAAGTTATTTGCTTACAAATAGTCATTTTTAAGAGGAAGTATTCTTTTAAAGAACAAAAGTAAACATGTCTTGCCTGCTCCATCTTTGCAAAAAAAAAAAAATGTTGAAATCAATCAATCAATCAATCAAATGACAAGCTCCAGTCGTGCAGGCATTTATGTGCCAGATTTTTTCTTAGTCAGGTGCAGTGACTTCGAAAAGGATCTGCTGGTTACCACTGCGATAACAAGATTCCAGGCGGTTACTGCTCCAGGTCAAAAAAACAGTCACGCACATTCATTCACCCCCTGTGGCTTTTACACTTTGGTTCATGCACTGATTAAAGATAGGAGATAAAGCATGTTAAAGCAATTAGTGAGCTTTCAGGTGCAGGTAGGCAGTATCTTTAGATTGAGCCAGGCTAGCTGTTCTACCTGCTTCCAGTCTTTATGCTAAGCTTACCAGCGGCTGGCTTTTGCATCATATTAAAGTGACAGAAGCGAGAGGGAATGAGAGTTCCCAGAATGTCTAGAATGTCTAACGAGTGTGTAAGAACTGAGAAAATAACACCTCTTGTGAAGCAGATTGGATAGTAGGAGAGAACCATGTGATTTTTTGTATTTTTCCTTTCTAATTCATTTTTTATGATGTGGACAGCTTGCTCAGCGAAAGTCTCCTGGTTTGAGCTGAAAGCTTGGCCTGAATCAGAAATGATCTATGCTGGTCTGAAACTACAGCATAGTATATCAATTGTAGCACTTTGTAAACTTAACTCCTCTCCAACTTTTCAAATGTCTTGTTTTTTTTTCTTTTTTGTGCTGTACCAGCAGGCCCAAGAGGAGCAAAAGGAAGAAGCAGCGATAAAGAAGGAGCCCGAAGAAGTTACAGAGGAGACCGAGAAAACAGAGGAAGAACCAGCAGAGCCTGAGAAAGAAGCTAAAGTAGAGGAGAAGGCAAAGGAGAAAGAGAAGGACAAGGCGAAGGAAAAAGGGAAGGAGGAGGCAAAGAAGGAGACAAAAAAGGAGGCAAAAAAGGAGAAGCCTGTAAAAGAAAAGAAAACGGAGAAAAAGGCAGAAGAGGCTAAAGGCCCCAAACGTCAGAAAACCATGCAATGCAAAGTCACCTTACTGGACGACACTCTGTTTGAGTGTGAGATTGATGTAAGAGCTCACAGATCCCCTGCTTGTGTTTATATGATGGCTATCACGCCTCTTAAAGATTCACATGGTAATGAAGACTGAACAATATCCCTCTTTCCCTCTCATGTAGAAACACGCTAAAGTCCAAGAGCTTCTAACAAAGGTGTGCGACCATGTCAACCTGCTGGAGAGAGATTACTTTGGTCTCGCTTTCTGGGAAGGCACAAACAAGGTGATGCTGGTGGTCCACTCCTGTAGCTTAACCTCCAACCACATCTTCAGCACTGAAATTGGCCGTTCAATAATTTTCTTTTCTCTTATTTTCCACAGACATGGCTGGAATCCACCAAAGAGATCAGGAAACAGGTGTCAGGGGCTGTGTATGAGTTTTCATTCAGCGTCAAGTTCTACCCTCCTGATCCAGCACAGCTCACTGAAGACCTCACCAGGTGAATGTCTCTGGTGTTTACAGAATAACTGAACAGTCTTTCCAAAGTTAATGAGAAAATGTTAAATAACCCAAATCTTGATTATGATTTTTGCCATCATCGTGGTTGCCATAATAGCGGTCTCCCCCTTCTCATCTTACTCTCAAGTGTGCACATCTAAAAATGCTATCACAACATCAACAGTGTCAATACATATCTTGTATTATCTCGAATGGAAACAGGAGAAAGCTTTCAGGTCTTCATAAGTGAGTTTACTTTTTCCTTTCAATTCTTTTCATCTTCCTTAGGTACTTTCTGTGTCTCCAGCTGAGGAAGGACATCATGCGCGGTGTCCTCCCCTGTTCCTTCGTCACACTGTCCCTGCTGGGCTCCTACACAGCCCAGTCAGAGCTCGGGGAGTATGACCCAGAGCTCCATGGAGCAGATTATGTTCAGGACCTAAACCTGGCCCCCGGACAGAGCAAAGAGCTGGAGGAAAAGGTGATGGAGCTGCACCGCACGTACAGGTAATCAAAGTGGAGAGGCATGGACTGGAGCATTGGTGATCTTTTGTTAAGACATAAGTTTTCTTTAAACCTGTAAGTGCTTAAAAAAATCCTGACAATAAAACAGCCACGAAACAACCTGTATCCTCTTTCTTTTTCCAGGGCAATGACTCCAGCCCAGGCAGACATGCTGTTTCTGGAAAATGCTAAGAAACTCGCCATGTATGGGGTTGACCTGCACCAAGCTAAGGTAGGTTTTTGTTTGTTGAGATTAGAAATGTTGTGTGTGTTAACTGATGCTGCAGTTTTTTCACAGGGATTCTAAAATGCCGGAGTCCAAAGTTCAAGGATTTACCGACTCCCTTTGAGTCATTATTTTGCAACAGCGCGCTTGTATTACATCAGTAGCAAGCAGATTTTAATTACAAAATTGATGTCCTCCCCCTTTCAAAAAAAGGAGAGATTAATATCGTTTTTAAACTCTATGACCTCAAACTCCATGTCCTCTAGTGTGAGAAAGTCTGCCTCCCAGTGACTGTTTGTAGTAAGTGCAGGGTTAAGGTGATAGTGTGAAGTGATGCAGTATTAGTTTGTTTCATCCTGTTTTTGTGCATGCAGGATCTTGATGGTGTCGACATCACACTGGGGGTTTGCTCTAGCGGTCTGATGGTTTACAAGGACAAGCTGAGGATCAACCGTTTCCCTTGGCCCAAAGTGCTCAAGATCTCTTACAAACGCAGCAGCTTCTTTATCAAAATCAGGGCATCAGAGGTAATATTTGTTCTTTATTTTTTATGTGCAATTCAGTGTTTTTAATGTTTGATCATCACCATGTCAGCTTATTCAACTCTTGACTTCTTTGTTTCTTCACTTACAGCAAGAGCAGTATGAAAGCACAATTGGCTTCAAACTGCCCAACTACAAAGCCTCAAAGAAGCTGTGGAAAGTTTGCGTCGAACACCATACCTTCTTTAGGTAAGCCCAGGTCGTTCTTGTCTTATTCTGAATGACACTTCCCTGCCCGGCAACAGAGGTCATATGGAGGTTATGCCTGTCCCCTAGATAATTGGCTAATGAGTCCCTGCAGCTTAAGCCCTATATTGGCTCCCTGGCAGTTTAACCACAGAGGAAGAGCTGCACACCCATGGTCCTGACCTTAGAATTAAACCTCAAAGGTTTTGTCTGCTTAATAAGATGAAGGTCCCTAACCGTGTTGCATAACAATGTCAGAATCCATTGATGTGATGTCATTTATGGTTGAACTTGTGGTATGTTGGTCTGTTACTGAAATTACATTGTCAAATTTGTTTAATGCTTGGAGAAGGGTTTGAAAATACTCCTTGAAATATGAATTATTTTCAACACTTTCATCCATGCAGTGTTTTAAAAATCTTAATCAAACAGTTAAGTTTGGTCCTCTGCCCTTTTCTGATGGAACTGTAGCCATTATATTCATGTATGGACTCTTCAAAGCCAACAGATTCCTTTATCAAAAGCAGTGATTTTACCTCATGGAACAAGGGAGTTGTTTGTCTCCTATTCTTATTTTGTGATGTTTTAAATGAGTTTATAGCTAATTAAACTAATCAGCTAACTCACTGATTGGGACAATAGCAGACCTGTGCTGAACATCCTGTGTTCAGCAAGGTAAGGTTACTTTTTTTTTTAAAGGAGTATGATTGCTTTGAAGTGAGCATTCATGGATTTAACAGCTTTATTTTCCCGCTGTTAACGGCTGTCTCACAACAAGGTTAAGCAGTGAAAATATTCTAAAAATAGCACTCACACTGTTATATTTCTATTGAAGACACTGCTTTGATGTAGCTGGAAGTTGTCCAAGGATGTGGTGATAAAAGCTATGAGGGTTTTTTTTGTTTGTTTGTTTCAGAGATCTTGAAATTATTTTTAACCTCAAAAGCTGTTTGAACGCTGTGGATGGATGAAAACTAAATGAATGTCTTTGTCTCTCAGAGTTCCAACAGTAGAGCCACCCTCATCACGTCGCTTCCTCGTCTTGGGCTCCAAGTTCCGGTACAGTGGGCGTACTCAGGCCCAGACCCGCCAGGCCAGCTCCATGATTGACCGTCCAGCCCCTCGCTTCGCCCGCTCTGCGAGCAAGAGGCTGTCCCGTAACCTGGACGGAGGTATGTGCTAGTGTGTGAAGCCCTGTTGGAGTCATCATATGAAAGCAGGTTCGATAAGCTGCTCTGTTTTGCTCCTGCAGCTGGAGATGAAACTCTCCAGTTCCTGCAACAACTGTCAGCATCAACCAGGTCTGAGGTTGATGATTGGTCGCTGCTGCTGGCATCTGAAAAACCCCAGACTTCTCCTGATCTCCCAGGTACCAGGAGCTGTGTGGAGCCGTACCAGCGCTTTTTGGCAAATGTGCAGCATTTATTTTATCATCGCTCACAAAACGGCTTTTTCACATCATTTAACATGCTCATTCATTCGGACTCATTCGCTTTTATGGCTGTAATCCTTTTGAAAACTTTGTCTGTCAGCTGCGGCGCTGATGGTTATCTTGTTGGAAGGCTGACCTGCCCTGAACTGTGGGTAAATGTCACCCACCTCCTTGTTCCCCTGGCATGGACCCAGGGTGTCTTTGGTCAGCCTGAAAAAAAAAACAAATAGTGACTTTCCTCATACGATTAAGTCATTTCCAACCTTGAGGATGATGTGCCTCACAATTTGGCTTCTTTAAAAGTTGCTGCTTGATGTGTGTTGCACAATGGCTTTCATTTGCTTGTACTTTATACCTCCATGTTCAACATCTTCACTGACTGGCTTATCACTGCCTGTCAAACAGGATGAAGCTTGAACTATAAACACTGAAAAATAAATCGCCAGCTTTGCCGTTTTCATCTGTTCTTGTTGCAAAGGATGAGAGGCATCTTTCATTCAGCTTTGTACTAACCTCAGCTTACTGGACTCACAGTAGTCTGGTACAGTTGCTTTGCATCTGGCTTGGTCAAAAACACGCTTCAAGCGCTGTGAAGCAAACCACAGTGGCAGTCACGGCTCCAGCAGAATGGTTACATAACTGCCATCACCTCGTCATCTCTTCACAGCCAAAGGGGAGCAGACTTTCACTCGGCCCTGGGAGGATGGGCAGTCTGTTCGCACAGCCACAGTAACCTGGCATGACACTGAGGCAGGGCAGACTGGCTCTGAAACCAGCACCCAGACACTCAGCCAGCCGTGGCAGGAGCTGGCATCTGATGGGCAACAGCAGAGGGGAAAGGAGGACGAGTGGTCGGCCGTGTTCCTCCGTCGTCCTCCTTTCCCATTTGTTCCTCCCTTTGATTCTCTGACAAAGCCAGGTATTTGCACGTTGCTCATGGCTTTTTAGCAGTTTGCCATCTGAACCCACAAACTCTTTGATTTAAAGAACATGCGTCTACATTTTATTTCTTCATGAATAACACTGAAACATTGCAAAACTTTATCTTTGTTCTTTGGCTTTCATAAAAGAATGAAAGAGTTCTGCTCTTGTTGAAGCATTTGCATTTTGAGATTTTGTGTGCGTTTGCTCATCTGGTTTGAAATGTTCAGTATTGTTTCCCTGATGTTGTCAGCTAAGATCAGCTTGGCAAAAGTTAGCTCTCTGGACCGGCTACTGCAACCAGCACCGACACAGCAGGATGACTGGTTCCTTTACTTTGACCCCATCTTCCGTCCCTCATCACTTGAGCAGTTTGACAAACCATGTGAGTTTTCTAAAATGTTTTTCTGAAGTTGTAGGGGTGTTTCTGGTGCTTGACAATGGATCTATAGTGTTAGTAATGTCTATACATTTTAAATAGTTTCTTGTAAGTGAGAATAATCCATGACAATTGCTTTTTTGGCATTGCAAGTTTGTTCAAAGATCCTGTGTCTTGACTGTCATCATTAGTTACCAGTGTGGAGCGTGTTCAGGTGAAAGAAGGCGGATATTTCACCTCCAAGACTGAGGTCACGACGATTGAGAAGGAAATTATAGTAGAAGGGAGTGAAACAACAGAGGCAGCTCTGCGTATAGAAAAGATCCCATGTGAGTGTCTTTGTGGGACTTTATGTGGAAATTTGAATTTCAGAATCTGACAGCTGATGGTATAAAAGCAGTTGTATGAATTACAAATGAGTTATTTTCTCTGTTTTTGTTTTGCTTTGCCCTTTACTCCTCCCAGTTGCTCCCCAAGTTCAGTTCCAGCTCCTGGAGGATGAGGAGTGCATGTATGTAGAGGGGCAGGAACTGACCAGTGAGGAGTACATGGAGAGGCTGCAGGAACGGGAAATATTGGTGGAAAAGCTGAGAGAGGCTGATGTTTTGGAAAGAAGGCTGAGAGAAGTCAGGGATTTAGAAGGAAGGCTCCAAGAAATGGATGAGAAGGCCCTGCGACTTCAGGAAATAATAGAAAAGGAACTGGGTCCAGAAGAGATGGAAAAGTTAAGACAGGAGGAAGAGCAGGAAGAACAATTGCAGGTTGAGCGTAGAACAGGAACAGTGGTGAAGAAATTTGTGAGGTTAACAGATGCAAAAGAGGGTGAAGTGGATGAACTGGAAGAGCAGATAAAGCAGGTGTTTTTAAAAGGCTTGTTGCCTGAAGAGGAAGTGAAGCAGGAGAGTGTTAAAGAGGTGACAGTCGAGAGTCTGTCCGATGATAGTTTGAGAGAGAAGCTATACCAAGTAGAAAAGGAATGGCAAGATGAGGTGGAGGAGCAGATGAAGTCTGGAGCAGAGGTCGTCAGTGCCACTTCTGTAGTAGCATACAAGAAGGTGGAGCGTAGGACGCAGAAGAGAGTGACTATTGTAGAGGAGAGAGGGCAAACGCAGGGACAAATGGAAGATGTACAGGTACAGCAGGGTGTAATATCAGAGGAGAGGAGCGATAAAGGGGGGGCATGGCAGAAGATAGAAATACAGGAGGAGATAACTGTGGGAGAGGTGACAGAGAGGCTTCAGGCTCAGGTGGAAGATACGGATGTCTGGTTCGTACTTTTTGACCGCCCTCCATACAGAGCTGTTTTTAAACCACCAGGTACAGTATGGCATTGTGCAAACACCTTTAAACCTCCACTAATACATCTAATATCACTACCAATGCTTTCTTGTGTGCTGTTTACATCAACCATTGAACAGTCTGCTGAGTCCACAAAACCGTCTTCAATAGAAAGGGGAAGTTTTGTTTTGAGTTCACTTCCCTTTTTTCCCCATAAATATGTTCTGACATTTATGAAAGGGCTGTCTGTCCTGGATATAGCTTTTGGGCTATACAAAATATTTTCTTATGGAACAACATGACAACAATTATGGTTATATATAGAATATATAAAGTTAATTGAAATAAAAAAAAAAACCATTGTGCTGCATTCAGTTTCACAATGCTAGTAACTGATGTGTAATGGGTTTTATTATTTTTAAATTACTATTTTTAAATAGTAGAATGAGCTTAAAACTAGAACATTCCTCTCACACTGCCCACATTGACATGATAACTTACTACTTTTTTGTTCTTTGCTAAAATTGTACCTGTCAATTGCTACAATGAGGTCTTCTGATGCTGGACTGGATTTTCAGTCTTTGAATAACTCCCCTCACGCTGTCCGGCTTTGTCTTACGCTGAGCTTTTTTTCTCGCTACATGTTCGCTCTCATGTTCAAAGGTTCTTTGTGTTAACTGTCATCATTAGTTATCCCCGTGGAACTTGCACAGGGGGCTGAGACTGAAGTCATGACAATTGAGGAAAAAACAGAGATTATATTAGAAGAGAGACAAACAGGAGAAGAGAAAGTTTGGCGTGTACCGGAGATCCCACCACCACAGACCATCCCTGACAGAGATGATGACTGGTTTGTGTTGCTGGATCTTGTTCCCAGAGAAACAACATATGTAGCACCAGGTATTGCTAAAAAAAAAAACTGCTGCTTTTTAAAACTTTGGCTCTCTCGTGCTTTATTTTTCTGTTTGCCTGAAAATACCAAAGAAGTGTGCATGAAAAATTGTTTTAAATGACTTTTTCCCCGACTTCACTCATATCAGTTACCTTGAAGGGAAGAGACGAGGTGGGTGTTGTCTCTGTGGCTGAAACCGCAGCTGATGAGGAGATTATAGAAGTAGTGTCTGAAGAGAGAAAGATAATAGAAGAGGCGCCAAGACTTCTACAAGAAATCCCACAGCAGCCAGTCGCTGACAGAGATGATGACTGGTTTGTGTTGCTGGATGTTGCTCCCAGAGAAACATCTTATGTACCACCAGGTATTGCTAAAATCCCTGATACAGCTCTATCAAAGAAAGCCATTATCCTGTGCTTTAAAGATAATCTTAAAAATCCCATGTACTGTCCATAGTTGCTGTTGCAGAGCGTGTTGAAGTGTCGCCAGAAGAACGTGTCTCTGTGGTTGAAATAACCATTGAGAGGACAGAAAAAAGAGATGAGTTTGTGCTGGAAGACACAGAAATAAAAGTGCTGAGTGACAAGCAAGTAGTAGCACTGCCACAGGCTGTGAGACAGATAGAAGATGACTGGTTTGTGCTGCTGGATGTTGTTCCCAGAGAAACATCATATGTACCACCAGGTATTGAAAACTTTTCTAGAAAGACTTATAAACTTATTATTGGTATCTTACAATATTCATTCATTGTGTTTGCCATCAGTTACCATGGCCGAGTACGTTCAGGTTTATCCTGAAGAAAGAGCTCCTCCTGTGGCTGAAACAACAACAGTAGTGTCCAGGA
Organism: Hypoplectrus providencianus; assembly: GCA_028566105.1. Classification (NCBI taxonomy): domain Eukaryota; kingdom Metazoa; phylum Chordata; class Actinopteri; order Perciformes; family Serranidae; genus Hypoplectrus; species Hypoplectrus providencianus. The sequence continues at coordinate 12,471,637 of JAOWBC010001592.1, forward strand.
AGGAGGTCGTAGTTGTAGAAACTGTGGTGCAGGAAGAGGACAGTAGACAGCAGAAAATCTCACAGCCAGTCAGAGAAAGAGATGACGACTGGTTTGTGTTGCTGGATGTTGTTCCCAGAGAAGCATCATACGTGCCACCAGGTATTGCTTAAAACACCTTCACTGCTTCACAGCTGTATCCAAGCAATCATCCTGAGCTCTGTGCTCTTATTGTTAAATCCCCTGTACTGTCCATCCCTGAGGTTTTTTATCTCCTTTGTCTTAGTTGCTGTTGCAGAGCGTGTTGAAGTGTCTCCAGAAGAACGCGTCTCTGTGGTCAAAATAACAACCCTTGAGCGGAAAGATAAAAGGGTGCAGTTTGTGGCAGACGACACAGAAATAAAACAAGTGCTGAGTGGAGAGCAAGTAGTAGCACTGCCACAGGCTGTGAGACAGATAGAAGATGACTGGTTTGTGCTGCTGGATGTTATTCCCAGAAAAACATCATATGTGCCACCAGGTATTGACAACTTTTCTAGAAAGACTTAAAAAGTTATCATTGGTGTCTTATAGTACTCATTCATTGTGTTTGTCATCAGTTACCATGGCCGAGTACGTTCAGGTTTATCCTGAAGAAAGAGCTCCTCCTGTGGCTGAAACAACAACAGTAGTGTCCAGGAAGGAGGTCGTAGTTGTAGAGACTGTGGTGCAGAAAGAGGAAAAACGACTGCAGGAAATCTCTCAGCCAGTCAGAGAAAGAGATGATGACTGGTTTGTGTTGCTGGATGTTGTTCCCAGAGAAACTACCTACGTACCTCCAGGTACCCACAGATTCAGATGTCTTTTTCTAAAATATTATAACTGAATATAACCAAAGTAGAGTGTCTTATATATTGACTGGATGTCACGCAGACTAAAAAACATGATTTCCATTTTTAAACTTTACAAAAGGATGTCTTAGAGAGTATAAATTCTGTTTGCTTTCAGTTTCTCAGGCAGTTCCGACCCGCATTTATCCAAGTGTTCAACCTCAACAAATTGAAGTGATAAGCATAGAGAAGAAACTGCAGCAGGTTGAGCTTGCACAGATTAGACTGCAGCCTTCCCAGCCACTGCCAGAGAAAGATGATGACTGGTTTGTGCTGTTTGATGCTGTTCGTGACAAGGCAGTAATACTACCATCAGGTATCTATAATGTAAAACATTGCACCCCATCAGAATTTACACTGAAACATTATATTTGAGGACATTCACGCTTAACCAGTGTTTTCTAGCTGTTATCTCACTTTGCTTGGTGGAAAAATTATTGTCACTCAGCTTCTGTGACTCTGTCTGTTTGTGCCAGTTACTCCCACTGAGATTATTCCAGATATGCGGAAAACGTTTGAGGTTGAGGTGACGACCACAGAGACTAGAACATGGAAGAAGACGATAATTGGTGTGGACAGGAGGCAAGACGAGACACGTCTGTCTGAAATTAGACCTAGCCAAACTGTTCTGCCGTCAGAGAGAGAAGGAGGAGATGATTGGTTTATCCTGTTCGACATCATGCGTGAAAAGCCTGTTGTCGTTCCGCCAGGTACCTTTAATTGTGTTTGTATACACTGTGTCACAAAGCCCAGTTGATTGGAGTGCACACTTGATTTTCCCAAGCTAGAATAGTTTCTATACGAGTGGAGTGAGGTGCAATCACAATGAATAACATGAAATATGTTTTTTATTACACATTCACCTTGTTCAGTATATGTTGTGTTCTGACTGAGAAGGCTTTGTGTGTATTAAACATTAGCTGCTGTGGATGAACGTGTTCATACGCGTCCTCAAGTCACACCAGCCCAAGAGTTTGCAGCCAGAGAGCAGAGAGCACTGAAGAGAGTTACGATAGTGGAGGAGATGTGGCAGCAGGAAAGGGCCGTACAGCAGAAACCAAGACCAGCAGTGAGGGAGGTGGAAGATGATTGGTTTATTCTTTTGGATGTGTCACCTAAGAAATCAGGTATAATAAAAATGGTTTAGTCGAGATGTGAATCCAAACATTTGATGAATGTTTAACTCAATTTCACTTTGTTACATCTGGGTAGTCTTTTTCACTACAAATGCATCTTAATATTTTGTCATTCATTTCCACGATAATAACAATTATATATTTGTATCAGTTGATGGCCCTGAACGCATCCAGATCCCAGCAGAGATGAGAGTTCCTGCTGCTGTGGCCAAAACAAGGATCACTGTTTTCGAGACAAGACCACAGTTTGAGAAACGTATCCTGGAGGAAAGACGTTCACTCCCACAAACTCATGTCAATGATGATTGGTTTGTTCTACTAGATTTTGCCCCCAAAGAGTCAGGTATTTCTTTTGTTTTGCAGATGAAGCTCTCGCCCACTTTTGCCTTTTCTCCGAAGCGCTTATTAACAATTTGCAGTCTGTTTGCAGCAGAATGTGCCCACAGATGGCAATACATATTCACCATCATTCAAGGACCTCTGACTGTGTTGCGTTCTGCAGATTGAAGAAATTACACTTTCTAAATCTTGGCATTTCACCAGTTCAACCACATTGAGCTCAGCTGTTTGCAGCCTAACATCATCTGCTTTTGCATCTTCATTGGAACTGAGCAAGAACAAATCCATGCTTTTGCTCTTATCCCACTTTATGGATATTTGCTTCCGGCCCACTTCAGGTTCTGCCTCGTGCTTGTTCTTTAAAAAAAAGACACTTAATGAAGAATATGAGGTACAGTATACCCTGCAATGTGAGTGCTGATCTTAGACTGTAAGTATGGTTTGCTCTGCTTGCATACATGCATATATGTTATTGTATCCATTTGTTTACAGATTTTTCTGCATCTGTGTGCATACAAATGTATTCTCCATACTCTATTTCCTTCTGTTCAGATTTGCACTTTGTCTGTATTTGCTCTAGTGGTGATCGCACCGAGGGGCACCCGTCCTGTCAGTGCTCCAGTCTTCTCCCAGGCTGCCCTGGCTGAGGCTGGGATCCCCATGGCCCCTCTCGATCAGCCCCAGACCTCCACTCCAATCAAGACGAGTCGCCAGGAGGAGAGAAAGCTTGAAGTCACCGTAGAAGCTGTGGAGCC